>KN883719.1:24783-53515 GCA_000934455.1 Apostichopus parvimensis
ATGATATGCGGTTTGGTGTATTCACTTTGTGTGAGTATAGTTGTGTGTAAAGTTTCCAAGGGGGGGGGGGTTGAAGTGCGAGGATGTAATTACATTATTACGTCCTTACTGAACTACTGTAGTAAGATAGGATGATATGACTACGATATGAAGTCGGATGATTTATTTTCTATTTTCTGTTTGGTTATCGATTAGAAAGAAGAGGTGGGAGGGGCTTACGAAGGTGGGAGGGGCTTAACGGAAGAGGTGGGAGGTGGTCGGACGTACGGATGGGTGGGTGGGTGGATGCATGGGTGGATAAATGGATGGATGGACAACCATTTTACAGCCATGATCATTTCATCTCATGGTAAACTAATGCTAAAGGCTATGTAATATATGGTGAATTCCATTCAACAGAAAATGTACACGTTACTTTCCATAGCTTATATTTTGCTACGATTCACCGGCCGGCCGTATGTCGCTCAGGCCCCGGTAGAACATGGAAATTATGTTTTTTGCTAGGGGTGGGGTGGGGAGAGGGGTTGTTGGTACGAACTTCAAAGACTCCTTCCTCTTCCTATACTCCTCCTCCTCGAAGACATTTTCGACCACATGAAATTTCCTCTAATACGAATTTGCTCCTGAGCTATTTTTTTTTATCGATTGCGGTTGAGTTTATTGGGATTATTTCTGTTGTAGCGCTATAGCTTTTCCTCTACATTGATGTGAGTATAATGTTAACCAAAAATGACTAAATATACACAAGAATTAAACAAAATCGAAGAAAAAAATTGGTTTTGGGTAATTCCTTACTCCTTGGTAACGTAGAGCGGTGTGTTGCCAGTCTGCGTGACAGTAAACTAATACGGGCGATTCAGATGGAAGCTTTTAGGCGCTTTTATGAAAACATAAGAAGCTATGCCTACACGCGCGGCTATAATGATGAAAAAGAATCATTAAGAAACACTTCCAACCCATGGTAACATGCTTAATTAATTAACCTTATTGATGATGAACCAGTAATCAAAATTTTATTTATTCTTTTTTAATAGCAAATCATTTTTAATAATATGTTATTGTTATGAAATTAACAATTATGAAATGTAAAACACAAACCTTGTTTATTTTCAATTATGGGCATCCGTATCAACCTTCCAATCAATAAGAAGTATTGTAATGACTTAGATGTAATTTTCACCAACATGTCTATTCCTACTGGCCAAGCTAAGGCTTGAAGAAGAAGCAGTTTATTTCATCAAGGCACCTTTGTTTTGTTTTTTCTTTGCTTCCTGGCTGTTTTAAACTCGGAATGGTATGGAGTAGTAGGCTTAGATAACGTTATTATACGGTAATTTATACATTTATTTAGAATAAATATTCTGAAAGAACTGACTGGTTTTAATATGTAGAGTAAACGTTATGGAGTGCATTTCATATTTATTTTACCAAAGGCGACAATTATATTGTCCAGACTGAAGATATCGCCAGAATCTAACTGTGTCGTGAGTTTAGTGGGTAAGTCAATGGTAGACGACACCGCCACATCTATGATTTAGTCGATTGTGTTCTGTAGTAGTGCGGTGAGTCTCTGACGTCATTAAACAAAGTCTCGCGCAACTGGCGAAGCGCGGGAAATTGGTATTAGATTTGATTGAATAAAAAGTAATTGCGAAATGCCTAACGTTAGTCCGGTTATGCAGGGTGAAAAAGAAAGTTAATTATCTGGTGGTGGAATGGTCCTTGCTTTAAGTTCAAGTTATATGAGGAGTTTTTATAGTGGAACTTGAAAACCAATCCAATCAATACGCCTTACGTAGCCTAACCCATGTCTTATTCAGTGTAGCGACGTAGAGGCCTACAGTATCCTACTAAGTACTATATTAGTACTAAGTACTACTAGCCTTGGCTAGGCCATGCTCACTGTGGTGCAAGTTGGGATCTTCGAATAAAATTTTGCCTTCATAATCATATACAATAGCACGACATTACTGTACGTGTAGAATCAGAGCGAAACACTCCCGTGCAAAAACTTCACTCAGTATTCTTCGCCATGGATACAGACGACCCGTTTGATGACATGTATGCTGATGAGTTGGATGTCTTGCGAGAGTTGGAAGGTAGGCTAGCCTAAGTTCAATTTCGAAACAGATGCTTGGTGTTTAGCCTTGGCTAGGGCTAGTCTAACTTAAGTTATAAATTATTATCTAGTACTATTGTTTCACACATTGGAAGCAATGCCTTGTGGACAGGTCAGTCAGTCTATCAAGTCCCATGACAACATACCCTTCAAGTTCAAGTAAAATGAGGGTTGCCTAGGCCTACTAGTAGAAGTTACATTTAAGGTAAATGAACTTGTGTACTAGGCCTACTACTATAGTACTAGTATTAATATTATCTATATTAGGCTATATACTGTTTGTTAGTTGGGCTAGCCAAGGCCTACTTCATTAATCAGGTTATACTTACTATAAATATAGTCTAACAAGTAACTTAGATAACATAACAACGAAATTGTGCCTGGACAACTAGTAAGTAATATGGGCCAAAGGCCAATATGTAATGTTTGTGATTGGTATCCAGATCGTGTGGCCCAAAAAGCAGATAGCCTGGACAAAATCACGTGTTCCGACTGACCATAATTCAGCATCGATACGTACTTGTATGCCAAGGCCGTTACTCATAAATGACACATCTGCTATTAAATTTTTGAAAGTCTGGTTGCTAGAATTGGAAAGGGTTGGTTAGTCTACGATGATGGTTTATTTATTTTGTATCCGACAAAATTTGAAAGTTTCAGACAGCTGTTGTACTGTATGTGTAAACTATGGCAATAAGCAAAATATGTCCAGTAATCTCTCTATTAAAACATATCATTTCTTATGTATGTAAAAGAAATAAAGCTTGAGAAACAACCAGTAAGGATGGAATGTTTCTTCATTTTTTGCTATCCGCAAGATGTTGTCTTCTCTTCTTCGTCATCAGACAATGTCAGTGACATTTCCAAGCCAGAGATCAGAAAGGAAAGTTCCCGAGATGTTCACCCTCCTGATCCGTCTCAGAAGAAGTCCAGCCAGGGTGAGACAACCAATCCCCCCCCCACCTCCACCCCCTCTCCCATAATTAGAAAAACTTGAAAATGAACAATCTATGTCATGACAAAATGATATTTTTGGTATTCAGTTATTCATTATAAAATACAGTGACTCTTAACAGAGAGTTACAACAACAAAAAAACTATTTAATTACACAAAAATGAAATATACCTCCAGTTTCTTGGCTTTTTCTGCCCGTCTAGAATTTTATCCAATCTTACGTTCGAATGAAAATTCACGTAGAATGCCTAAGTTGTAAAAATTTCATAGTTTATCTCTATATAAATCCTCAGGAACATTTCTGTCATGAAAAAAGTATTGTAAATTTTGTTGTCAAACAGGTGTGAAGAAAATGGTTACTACATAATATGATATTTCTAACATGTGTTCAGTATTAAAACCAAACATCGTTTTTAAGCCGATTCAGTCATGTACAGGGAATTCCTTCATTTATTTTGCTGCAATATTCCTGCATTTAGACCCTTTAATATAATTTCAGTCACTGTTTATTCATTTTACCTGGTAAGTAGTGGTAACCTTTTAAGAATCTTTACTTTAACTATTTATACAGAGATAAATATCTCAACTGTTTTATCACATTCGGTTTTTTTCGTCTTGATATTTGACATTTCTTTGAACTCCTTGAATTATGAATATATAATTTGCTATTTATATTGGTTTTCATAAATGAAAGGAAAAATGACTGTGTCTCACGTATAAAAAGTAGTAACTTTGTAATATTGTGAGTAATACATTTTGCTGTAACCGTGGTATGTACAGTATATAAATGTTACACCGGGGCGGGCCACAGAACTATTACCATTGAGGAGCTTTAGAAGACTGGAGAAGAGAGAACAGGAAAAACTTGGTGTAACAGTGCATAATGGCAATTTTGCAACAGTCTCTGCATGGGTGTTCCATGCTATGGACCGCCAAATGCGCATTAAATATGAAATTTTGGTGGGGTCCCAAATTTCAACCCGTTACATAAATAAACAAGTTAAGAGGCTGCAGCAGGCAAACCAATGTTGAGAAGTGTTTCTTCAGACTTTCCTCTCGATTTTCTCCCTTTGTTCATTCTAGAAGCTCAGCCGGTTTTGAACGGCTCATCAAGAAAGCGGGGGATCGAGGAAATGTTTGGACCTCTTTCATCAGACAGTGAGGACGAACTTGTGATAGATCTTCAGCCAGCTGTTCACAGTTACGGTCAATTTTATTTCCACTTTTTGGTTTCCTCTAGAGCCGAACTAGCTGTTTCTTCTTCTCATGTTAATAGTTGTTTACAGATACCGGTCAAAAATTTTTTTTAATAATGAATATTAATGAGGTTACAGGGTCAAATGTTAAAATCTTCAAAATGAAATAACTAGACAATCACAATGGCTGTTTGTTGGCAGTATAGTACAGGCATGAGCTTTTTCCGCGAATTCGCCCAATAACCGTGATTTCTTTTTCACCTCGGGAACAAAAACTATTATCCTAACACACTGTAGCATACGCAAACTGGAGCCTATACCGCAATTTTTGCAATGTTCATTGATTTTTTTTTACCCCAGGCTCATCCCTGATAGTAAAGCTTTGGGACAGTCTAAGTGGCTGACATTTCAAGTCTAGCGGGATATTCATGAACCTCTGAAGATTCTGTTAGGGTTTAAAATGAAGATTTCAGCCAGGTTTGATCTAGTTTTGCATCTGGTCTGAAATAACAATTGACGAAAAAGCAAAAGAAAAATACCAAAAGGAAATAGCAAAGCAAAAATGAATATGCTATAAGATATAAGAATCTTTATCGACCATAAAAGGAATTGGCATTCACTCCATAAAACAATCATAAATACATCGAAAATACATAAATATCTGATTCCTAAAACAAAAAATTAAGACTGTACTACGTCCATGTTCTGACACATAAAATTGGCCTATTTCCTACAGAATTCATTGGCAAGATTGAGAATAGCCCTTGGCAAGAAAGAACGCCTGTATCGCCTGTAGGGATGCTAGGTTTCATTGCTTCTAACACCGTTATCCACTCGACCACGGCTCTAATATATATTTAGCTCAGTCAGAATTTTCTCGGCGTCTAGCTCAGAATACCCCGAACCCAATACAGAATGCAGCTTTAACCCTGCTCTAAAGCAATATTTATTTTTATATTATTTTTATTACAGGATGGGTGCGACCCGTGGTAGCATACTGTAGCATAGAGGGTAAACCTAGGGATGGGAGAAAAGGTTGCCTAACGAAATTAATGGTTAAAAAGTTCCACTGATTTTTTGGTCGATTTATTCTAAACTTCTAAAAGTCATTGTTGAATCCAAACGTAAGGAACGGTGAAATTCCGCCACAAGAAAATTACAATGAGCGATAATCCAGAAAGGACCAGTCTTTTGACTGGGAATTGATCGCAGTAGGGTGGGGGGGGGGTCTGTGATGTCATCATGTTGCAGCTCTATGTGCTCTACTTTCCCAGTGTCATCGTTCTTACTGATACATTCATGTAATATCATGAAATGTTAGCTTTATAAAGCTCTGTCAATAATCCCTGTTATTTTTAGTAATTTCATAAAAATTCAACTTTTTGTCTTGTAAATTCTATTCCCCTAGAGCTGTCAAATAGTCAGCTAAATATTATATTGTAAGAATGTATTTTAGATCCTCCTGCAAGCAGGAACTCGCGAAGAAGCCTCATTGGATTATCAAAGCCACAAGCTGACCGAAGTCAGCCTCTTACATTCATATTTAACGTCCATGATTATGAATTGTTAATTGTCAACAACTCTGTAACTGGACGACATACATTAATCTTGGAGTGACTCAAACCAGGGACCTTATGATTGGAAGGCACCGGCGTTAACCACTGAGCTAACACTCCTATATTAAACGAAATACTCTGTCAGCTGAATTTTCTGTGATGACCAAATACATTCACTCTGCCGTTGCCAGATACAGTCACAAAAAAATCACCAAATTTTGAAAAGTTAATATCTTCGTCAAAGAACATGCTATGAGGACGTGGTTTTGACCACAAAAAATTCTAGCTTTTTTTTGGGGGGCTATTAGGCAATTAACTCTAATCAGCAATAATTAATATCCTTTTTCAAAGGAGCTTTATAGAGTAAGTAAATTACACCTCCTGCTAAAGACAATGTGTGTGTGACCTTTTCTTCATATCCAGAATCTCCTGTCTGTAAGAAGATGAGACACGACGAAGATGGTAAGCTTCCCGAGGCTGGAGACGAGCAGGACTTTGAGATAACACCTCCCCCATCCCCGGAGAAGGAACTGGAAACCCTGGCGAGGATAAAGATGCAGAAAGAATTGACAGAGAAAAGTACAAAAGGACACATGGTCTCAGTCAACAAGTAACAAGGAAACCACAGACAGATCACCGTCCCCTGCAAAGAGAGAGTCGTGCGTCTTGAATCGCGAACCGGAAGGACTGTCGATCACAGTGACGGGAAGCAACGGCAAAAGAGTCTTCTTGAGGAAACAGGAAGAGGATTTGGAAAAGACTGTTTCTAAGGTTTGTGCAAAGGCGACCTTTACAACTTCACACTGTCTTCCATGGACCTGGTCCTTAAACAAAATTCCAGGTGTGCTAAGAATCACACTCCCACAGGAACTTTAGGGGTGTTGTAAGGTGTAAAAATAAAATCTTGTTTGGCACACAACATTGTATTACCACACCGTGACCATATCGTATTGTATTATACCTAACAATGTCATATCATATTGTATTATGCCTAACAATGTCAGATCATATTGTATTATGCTAACAATGTCATATCATTTTGTATTATGCCTAACAATGTCATATCATATTGTATTATGCCTAACAATGTCATATTATATTGTATTATGCCTAACAATGTCATATCATATTGTATTATACCTAACAATGTCATATCATATCGTATTATACCTAACAATGTCATATCATATCGTATTATGCCTAACAATGTCATATCATATTGTATTATACCTAACAATGTCATATCATATTGTACAGTATTATCCCTAACAATGTCATATCATATTGTATAATACCTAACAATGTCATTTTGGTACCAGTCATGAATGATCTTTGTGAATATTTCTCTTACAGAATGGCACAATGACCTTTGACCCAAGCGCTGGAAAGACGACTCTCCTCCGGATATCTATCCATCAACTTCGACAACAAATAGAGGAAGAGGTATTTATCTCCAAGAAAAAACATTATTAGTAAAAATGTAATAATAATAAATAATTACGACAATACTACATTTTTGTATTTTTGAAATCCAAGCTGAGCCAGAACTAACCTGGAACTTGTGCATCCAGTTCATGATACTTGAAGTTGGTATAATGCTTTGCCAATTGCCAGACGAAATGAGTTAGCTTATCCCATGACCGCAGGCAGGGATGTATATTTATAGAAGTAAATAAACAACAGGAAAATAAAGAACGGAAAGTCATGAAAACAAATTGCAAAGCTTTTGTTTTCTTCATTGAATATCAAATTAAAATTGCTGAGTTTCACCAGAAGAAGGCAACTATTTTAGGCTGTGGAAGTTTTCACACTAGCCCTTCCCTCTACCCCAGCATGTCTGTTTGGGGATGGGACAAAGGTTTAGGCACCATTGGCCCTCCATGGTTGTTTGCAAGGCCTTCCATATAAGTCATCGACCTAACTGGGGGGACGGTACTTGCTAGAAGTAGACATTCCAGAGAAAAATCAACTTGCTCTACGGGTTTATAATTCAGCAGTCTTTGTAAGTTTTGGATGTCTTGCAGGCAGAAGGAATGTGAAAGGTTACAGTAGGTCCAAGTGCAACTAGATATCTTACGATACCAAGTAATGGTCACGAAATTGAACCGTTCAACTGCTGCGGTGTCCTCAATGCATTGATAACAAATTTAAATTTAATGAGAGTTATATTACTTAATGTTTCATTTTATTTATTTCTCTTTCTTATTTTGTATCTTTATTTCAGAGACATAAAAAGTTGATCTTAGAATCAAGAGAACTAACAGAGTCACTCACAAGGTAAAATAGAGTTTTTTGAGACCTATCCAAGACACTGGTTGTTGATATTTGTTGTTTCTAAACTTGAATTCTGGGTATTTATCTTGGCATTTTTTATTAAAAAACAAACATTTGTCAACATTATGTTCTTGATTTCATGCAGAGCTTTTATGTGAAAAGAGAGCTCTTAAACTTTGAAAGGTTTTCCAAATGGCAAATAATCATTTATGCTGTTATTCCTTGCTGGCAAGAGGTATCTATGATGTGAGTGAGTGAGTGTGGAGCCTAGGCTTGTGAACAAGATATTAACTTAAAAATACATTGTGAATGAACTATTTCGTATGCAGTTGCACCCTATTGATTTTAACGACCTTGTCTGCAGTTTTTAGGTCGTTAAATGGTTCCATGTGATATAAGGGGAGGAATCACTAAACTGGTTCAAGGCATTCTGATTATAGAATACAGAATTTTCTTTCTTGTGCTGAGTGGTCTGTATTTATGACTGCTTTTAATAGTTGTGAAATCTCAAGATGGTCAGATCTGTTGATTTACATGCAGGGTTTATTGAGATTATGTTTATTAAAATTATTTGTTGTAGTGAGAATGCCAAAATGTAGCTATAAACTAATATCCATACTGACATTTTGTTTCTTCTTCAACTTTTCAGTAGAGAAGCAGCAGTGGCTGAAGAAGTGGACGGAATGAGCCCAACAGAACAGAACGAAAGCAACTTGTGGGTGGATCGTTACGCTCCTCGGCTTTTCACGGATCTCCTCAGTGACGATGTAAGACATACCTCGGCTGGAAGCCTTAAAACTTAGAGCAAGAGTCGCATCTTCCTCTGATTGGTTGGCACTGAGGCATAGGTTTTATCAAAACGTAGGATGGCTGAGAGAGCTGCAACAGCAGCGGCCTGCAGCCAGGGTGCAGCGGCATGCAGCCAGGATGCAGCGGCATGCAGCCAGGATGCAGCGGCATGCAGCCAGGGTGCAGCGACATGCAGCCAGGGTGCAGCGGCATGCAGCCAGGATGCAGCCAGCGGCATGCAGCCAGGATGCAGCGGCATGCAGCCAGGATGCAGCGGCATGCAGCCAGGATGCAGCGGCATGCAGCCAGGATGCAGCGGCATGCACCACTTGTACTGCAGGTCGGCCAAG
Organism: Apostichopus parvimensis; assembly: GCA_000934455.1. Classification (NCBI taxonomy): domain Eukaryota; kingdom Metazoa; phylum Echinodermata; class Holothuroidea; order Aspidochirotida; family Stichopodidae; genus Apostichopus; species Apostichopus parvimensis. The sequence continues at coordinate 34,023 of KN883719.1, forward strand.
ATCTCTATTGCTTGATGTTGGTTCATCCTAGCTGCATCAGGATTATGCAACTGCTGATGCTCTTATTGGGGGGGTTTGGGGGGGTGAGGTTTTGACGGGGTGCCTTACAACCACGATTGAGTGCTCTTATGAAAATTTAAACTAAACACGTAAAAACATACACAAAAGATTCACTTTGAGACGTTTAGAGCGTCCATTAATGGAGTTCTCAATGCGTAAGATTTTAAAGGACTACAGTTTTGCCCCCAAATATGCTAGCAATTTCAAATAATGGTCACTAATTTTCATGTTTCAGCCAGCATATCACTACCACTCTGAAAATTAGTACTTTTAAAAATGTCTAGCAAGTTTTGGCATCGCTAACATTTGGAGCATGTGATGACGACCCCAATACCGATGAACTTCAACATACGACAGAAAAAGTTTCTCACATATTTTACAACAAATTTTTTGGCTTTCGATTTTTTTCCTCCCCTTCCTCATTTTCAGGGCATAAACAGGAACATTCTCTTTTGGTTAAAAATGTGGGATAAAGTGGTCTTTGGGAAAGAAAAGAAAGCCAAAAGTAGCAAATCACAGGAGATCAAGAAACAAACAAACAAGAATTTCAACCCAAACTTCAAGAAATTCCCAACGAGTGATTTGAGTGAGGTGAGTTCGTAAACAACAAACAAAAGAAAAATGATATTAAAGGTCTATTTGTCATCGTTCTTAACGACAGCGACCGGATTCATTACGAGTATCACTGACCATAGGCGTAGGAGGCGGGGGGGGGGGTCTGCAGCCCCCCCAACCCAAATTTTTTTTTGAAAATTCGGGCAATATGCTGAGAATTTTTCGGGCACCTACTAAAAGAAAAATAATTTGCAATGTGTTTTTCAATGGTTAAACTGATATTATTATTATCATTATTATTGTAACGACTTCCCCAATAATTATAACAATATGGAAGGGTAATAACACGGCAAATGATTGTATGTTATTGGCATACGATGTAATAACCGATGCATGCCTATATGATATGCACATGAACATGTTGAAAGCGCGCAGAGCGCATTTGGTTGTATTTTTCGGGCAAGGCGTTACAGCCCCCCCAAATCAAATTGGGCTCCTACGCCTATGTCACTGACCACGGCAGTGTCTGCCCTATTATCTTGGACTGTGTCATGTTCAGACTAAAATTCTGTCAAAAAGTCATATTTTAGGCAATTAAAAAGTGTGACATCATTTTCTTCCCCGTCACATATATACCAGGCAAACATTGATGATGAGGGAATTGTACCTCCCATTTATAACAAAGTTTAGGGTGATTAGAATCTCGATACATATTTTCTGACGAATTATTTGTTTGTATTTCTATGATGTGGTGAAAGTGTTTTGTTTTGATACTTTCAGGAACTTGATGAACATAAAAGACCCATACACCCTGTGGCCCTTCTCTGTGGACCGCCTGGTCTTGGGAAGACCACCCTAGCACATGTTATTGCCCATCACGCCGGTTACCATCCGGTAGAAATAAATGCAAGGTGCAGTGTGCATGACTCAGCTTTTCTTAGTGTTAACTTACAGCATGTCTACCTTTTTTTTCTCCAGTTGATTAAATTATTGGTATTAGTCCGATGAGCCTAGGCATTCTTTTTCATTACCTTTTTTGTTGTTGTTAACGTTCTGTTTACTCTCTTGTTTGATAACGTTGATCCTCTCAGGCACTGTGTCACAAAGAAAAGCTGCGGCAGCTGCAAATTGCTTCTGCAGCCAGGCTGAATCAATATCAAACAATAGGTATCTATTTCTGAAACTACAATGCCTATTGTATGAAACTAAACTGCACAGAAGATTTCATCCTACGCAGCCTGGCTGCATGATGCTGCAGCCAGGCTGAATCAATATCAAACAATAGGTATCTATTTCTGAAACTACAATGCCTATTGTATGAAACTGTAAACTGCACAGAAGATTGCATCCTATGCAGCCTGGCTGCAAGATGCTGCAGCCAGGCTGAATCAATCAAACAATGGAGATTATCATGGCAGACCAGCGGTATCTATTGTGTGAAACTACAATGCCTATTGTATGAAACTAAACTGCACAGAAGACTTCATCCTACGCAGCCTGGCTGCATGATGCTGCATCCCCCTCAGCATCGAACTCTTGACTTAGGTCATTTGTGCTAATATATATCATTATATAGTATTTCTTTGCTACTTTTGTATATGTGTTCTGATATGTCATCTCCTGTTAAATAATCTCTGTGTTAAACAGTTAATTACTGCACTTCGTATTGTTTTTAGAACAGTAATAACGTTAGTAGTCTACATCGATTACATTAATACAGGTCTATACTGGTATTTATATTACTTATTTGATTTTGTCTTATAAAACTTTCCAGCACTCACACCCTGTATCAAATGGGAAAACAACCCTTTAGCTCACACCCCTCTCCCCCTCCCCCCCCCCCACCCCTTACCAGCTGTGGATGAACCTACTCTTTCAGAAAATTTGTTTTTCATGCCATTAGCTTCCCACCCCCTGTCCTCCAGCCTCCCACCTCATGAGAATAAGTGCATCACAGGCCAAGAAATCACTGACTAGGTTATTTCTGAATTTGTTTGGACTATATGCGTTTAGGGGTTTAATTATTATCGTTTAGTACAGGTGTTTTTTATATTGTTGCTTCAGGCTTTTACATTTTGTGCCTTATTGGTTCTTTATATTTAATATTTTGGTTTTTGTTACTATTTTTTTTTTAGGTTTTACATTTGTAAAGCGCTTTGAGCAGCTTTGCTGATCATGTGCTATATAAATATTACTTATTATTATTATTCCATTATTGACAAAGTGTAACTTTATCTTACCTTTTAAACACTCCTCTTATGATTTGTGAGTGCTTCTTCCATTTTCTTATTATAAATCAGTTCATTGTATCGTTAATTGTTTTATGCTATTATAAATATCACATCTCTCTATTTCAAGCGATGATTCTAATATTTAATAGACTAATTTGTTGTGTCATTTTTCAAGTAGACATGTAACCATCTGACTTTCTCGCCTTGCTCTTGCAGCGATGACCGTAGTTTGGATGTGTTTCGCAACCGACTAGAATCTGCCACTCAGATGAAGTCGGTGCTCATGAAGGACCAGAAACCAAATTGCCTGATAGTCGATGAGATCGATGGAGCTCCAGTCGTGAGTCTGCATTTGTTTTGTTTTTTGTATTTATTTTTTATTTGTATATATTTTCTTAATAAAAATAAAATAAAACTGTTAGCAAACTGATTATCCTCTAGAGAGAATGTGTAAGAGATTGTGTAAAAGTAAGTCGGCCTGACGTTTTGATCCTAGCAGGATATTCTTCAGAGGCTAAATGACAAAAAAAATATATATATATTGAAATAATAATATGATAATAATATACATAAATAATATAATTAAAATAATATATTCAAATAATATATTAAAAAGTATATATTTCTTGTACATATTCTCTGCCCACTGAACACTAAGTTCCAGTTTTAACCGCAATTAATGGTATTCATTTATTTTATGGTTTGGTCATTTTATGCCCATGGGGGGGGGGGTATTAATCTTTAATCCTAGCATTAGGTCATGTTGGTCTGTGGGACATAACTGTTCATCTCATCTGACACTTTATGAAGCAAATAACATTTTTTGTTGTCAGAACTGATCAACAACAACAACAAAGAGGATATCAACTGAACCGTAATTGTCTTTGGTTTAATAGTGTCAAAGAGATAATTGTGATAAAAACTTGTTAAAATATTAAATTCGTCCACTTTTGTCAGACTGTATGTATACTGTATCTTTGTGTTATGTGTTTGTGGTAGTTTGTTAAGTATGTGAACCCTCCAAAAATTGCATCATACTAGAATTGATATAGACTGTGATGTCTAAGAGTTGTGTGTTATACGTACTGTAGCCAGCTGGGAAAGTTGCATGCCTTTAATTTCATGAGAAATTTAAAGCAGCATTTTGCGTCCTTTTCTATGATTTTTCTCAACCTCACTGACTCCACTATGCCATAACGACATACATAACTAGCTTATATCTATTCAAATCTTACTTCAAATGGTGGCATAAAAGTCGAAAAATTTGCAACTTTCAACTTTGTTTTCCCCAAGATATTTTCCGTTGGGATCCAAATAAACCTCGCCCATAATATGAATATTTAAACACAACGAACGTCATTGACCAATAGGCCTACGTAATACAACACCATGCTTGATTTGTGTACAGTCTATATGGCAGTTGTACCAGGGAGTTCCATAACAACTCCCTGGTTGTACCAACGCAAAGTCTTGAATCTATTTTTAGCAACGGCTCATAACTAAACCTGCATCTCTGATTGGTTGAATTCAAACTAGTGGGTTTGGGGGAACTGAATGCGATTAATTTTAACTGTGGAATTTGTCGTGGACACTTTTCTCATTATCTGCAAATATCCTTAATTACTTGCTAATTAACGTTGTTGGCAGGGAAAAACTTGGCTAATATCTTAGTTTGCTGTTTTGTGATTGATATATGTAAAAAACTCGATGGACATGTCAAAAAAGTAGAAAACGGCGACCAAACGCAAAATGCTGCTTTTAGTTCGGTACCAAAAGTAAAGAGAAATTCAGTTGACAAAGTGGTCTCTAGCTAGTTAACCGCTAATTTCCAGTGCCTTGCCAACCAACCTTTTCCCGACAGCAATCAGTGAGGTCAATATATCTGCCCATGCATGCATTCCATAAATGTTTTCATCTCAATCAAAATAACGATAATAAAGGACGGACGCCATGTTTTGGTTTGAATCTGTCATTCCCTCGAGCTCTGCGATTGGGGCCAAAAGTTTGGGAAGAAAGTACACCAAAGTTGTGATTGTGCGATAATTTACTACACAACAGTTCTAAGAAAAGGATTGTAGAGTTATGGGATTTGTTAGTTTGTGTTTATAAATGGAATGCATAATGGATATTTTATAGCATTGTCCTGTGTGGTATTATTTACCTGTAAAATCAGTGGTAAGGATGACTTCTGAATACTACATTTGTGATACATTCTTCAGGGATGTGCTCAGGAATATTTGAGTGCTGGGCAGATTGTGTGGTAGTGTGATCCACACCCTGGGTGAGGGATCTCATGGGTGGGGTACCCCCTCCCCACTGGACAAATTTTGTACATGAAGTATGCTTAGGTGGTGCTATTTTCCTATTCTGTGCCATGTATTCTCCCAGATTTTGGTTATGGTAAAATTTGTTAAATTATCATCAAAAAAGTGCCGGGCGGAAATGTTTAAAATACTGTTTGTGCTGGGCGGCATTCAGAACTGCTGGGCGCAGCAGCCCGGTGCCGCCCAGTGTGAGCACATCCCTGATTCTTACAATATACAATCTTGAAAACAAATTGATCCAAAGCATACCTTAAAAATCATAAACTTACCAGATACCTAGTTTTGAAAGAAAAAAAAAAAACATTTTTTTCCCATTATCTGTCAGATAATTGCCTAACAATTTGAATGTATTTCTCTCCTTCTTTCATTCTCTCTTCCTTTATGATTCTCGTCAGCCAACGATAAATTACCTCGTGAATTTAGCAAGAAGGGGAGAAGCCAAAGGATCGGGACAGAAGAAGAAGAAACAGCAGTTGCTTCAACGTCCAGTTGTTTGCATTTGTAATGACCTGTGAGTTTAATGTTCTTTGTATGATGTCAGCATCCAGAAATGTGGAAAAATCAATGTGGCAACATTTTCAGTGAAATATAAAGTATTTGTGCAAGAATTTTCAGAGGGACAAAACTTCTGGACAGCAATGGGTAAACAAGCTAAAACTTTTCTGCAACTTCTTCTTCGAATAATGGAACAATCTGGTGGACTTTTCGGCAAAAATCGAAATCGGTCACCTTGGCAACACTTGGTGATTTGGCATGATGTAATATTTGCTATGTTTTTTAAAAGAATATATATGTGATACTGTAGTTACCCTGTCATTTCAAACAATTCTTGTGACACTAAAATATCTTGTTATTTTCAGCTCTTATTATTCCACTTCTAATAACTTGTTCTATTGAGCGATTCTTGTTGTCACGATTCTTGTCAATACTTTGTCGTCACAAATTATATAACAGTAATGGAATGAGTGTGTCATTGATCTCTCCAGATATGTTCCTGCTCTGCGACCGTTGCGTCAGATTGCCTATGTTTCTCATTTTCCACCGACCCTTTCTGCACGGTTGGCTTCCAGAATGCAACAGGTTCGACTTTATCTGCTCATTTTCCTCTGTTAAAGAAGTTTAAACAAGTATCCAACCATGATAATATGCCTATGTATAGAGATAAACAGCCTTCAGAACAGCTAGGAAACATCTTGATATAAGTCACAGATTCAGTCACAGGCCGGAGACTTAAGCAAGTCATAAGCGCTGTGATCTTTCCTAGAGTGCTCTATCAAATACATAGTAATAATAATAATTTATTATTATTATTATTTAAACATTTCTAAAGCGCACATATATATGTAAAAACATAAGCTATGGCGCTGTACAAACTTAAAAGAGTAAAGGTAAAAAACTTAACGAAAATTAAGAAACCAAGTTAATCATAATAAGAAACCAAGTTAATCATAATAATATGATAATAATAATAATATAATAATATTATAATAATAATAATAATAATATGACATTGAGCCACTTGTAATTGATCTAGCATAAAGGCTTCTCTTTTATTTGCTGCCTTCTGGATTTTTTCGAGAGGATATGCAGTTAATAAATAACCAATGCTCCATTCATACTTTTGATGGTTTCAATATGACCTGATATTGACATAGCTTCCCTTAGCAACGCTTCCTGCACTAACCGTCGATTTCTGCTTTATTTCCTTTCAAAGATTTCCCGTGAAAATAGTCTGAAGACAGACATGACTTCGCTGATTGCTCTAGCTTCTAAAGCTGAGAACGATATCAGATCCTGTTTGAATACCTTGCAGGTTTGTCTGAACGATATTGCTTGTAGAATGAAGGTAATGTAAGTCAAGCATGTGTTGAGTGTCCGGCAGACTGGTTTGACTCACATCAGCTTGTAACATTCAGTCTTTCATTCATCAATGTATGTATTTTAGATCCTCCTGCAAGCAGGAACTCACCAAGAAGCCTCATTGGCTTATCAAAGCCGCAAGCTAACCGAAGTCAGTCTCTTAGATTCATATTTAACGTTCATGATTATGAATTGTCAATTGTCAACAACTCTGTAACTGGACGACATACTTTAAATCTTGGAGTGACTCCAACCGGGGACCTTATGATTGGAAGGCACCGACATTAACCACTGAGCTAACACTCAATGAGTATTCTTTTATGTAGCTTGGACTGTCTCGCAGGGATTATGTGAACAAAGATCGCTATAGCTTGTGTCAAACTCGTTAAAAGAAAAGATCTATTCTCATATATACGTTGATCTACAAACAAGGTATCTGGCAACATGTATTATTACCTACAATTCTTATTATTATTACTATTACAAAAATGTGTAGATTGGCAACATGGCACTGGGTAAATTGTCATCACTTGCTGATTATGCATTATTTAGTATGCATATTCAAATGTCACTCAAAGCAATAATGTTGTTGTTTTCTTCATTTTTTCTCGTTTTGTGTTTCTGGTTTCGATGATAATCGTAACCTATGCATTTATGATGGCGTATGTGTGCGTGCGTGTTTGTGCGTTTGTGACGCCCAGCTTGTAGACACCATATCTCAAGATGGGAAGCATGGGCAGACCTCATATTTAGTGTGTAGAAGTACCACATTGTGTAAAAGAAGCATACTGTTTTTGGTGGAGGGTAAAGGTCATTTGGTGTCACCAGGGTCAAATTGTGAAAACCTTGTAATCACAGTATCTCATTACTGGAAGCCTGGCTCTAATGTAGTGTGTAAAAGACTAGAAGTACCACATTGAGTTAAAGAAGCCTATTGTTTTTGGTGGTGGTTATTTGAGGTCATCAGAGGTCAAATCGAGAAACCCTTGTAAACATGTACACCCTCACTATACATTACGTCAGATTCATGAAGAAAACTGCTCATGTTACATCATCGAAACCATAATGCATTTTGCATTCTGGTTTTTTTTTTCAGTTTCTTCATCGACAAGGCAGATCTGTGAATCTTTCAATGATACACTCTGTCAGTGTTGGACAGAAGGATCAGCACAAAGGACTTTTTGCTACGTGGCAAGAAATATTTCAACTTCCTAGACCAAAGAGGTAAACAAATATTTCCTTTTAGGAAGAGAGGAAGAGCTGCCTGTAAATTTGTTCTTAACTTGATGATTGGTTTCCCTAACTTAATCCCCCCCCCCACGAATCCCCTGTGGATGTCAGAGATGTCCATGAACTCCCAACAATTCGAGACATGATCTGAGTCATTATTATACTATAATACGCATAACAGTGCTTCGTAAAAGATCAAGTTCATAGTGTAATATTGTAATGAAAAGAAAACAAGAGATGAACAAATATTTATTTGGAAACTTCAAGATCAGATCACGAATTGTATCACGCATCGATCACCCATCACACACGATGAGACGGATGCTCCTGTTTTTTATCACATGCACGGTATACCGTACTACTATGGCAACATATGTGTATGGAACGCAAAAAGAGTTGTCGATAGGTACGACTTTTTGTACATTACTAAATTATATAAAATATCAGATTTTAGTTCAACAAAAAGTACTTTAGTTTTGACTTTCAGAAACGCCCCCACCCTTGGGGTTCATGAACCCCAGTTAGGGAACCCCTGGTGTGGATGATGCAATTTTAATTTTTTATTTGTTACAAAGAGATTTTCTGTGTTCTCCCTTTGAAGAAAACAGTATACAAACCCACATGACTTAGAGACAGGGAAAGCAGCGCCGACTCTGGAAGAGAAATCAGTAAATGTAAATCCCGCTTCTCAGACATCCCGGTTCCATAGGATTCTGTCACTGGCAATGACCTGCGGCGAATATTCAAAGCTGACCCAAGGAATCTACGAAAACTACCTCGACGTCAAATTTAAGGACCCTCATTTAGATTCGGTAAGGACGACCATGTTCACATTAATGTAAATTTATGTTTTGTCTCGTGCATATTAAAGTTAGTTTTGTTAATCATTTTAGTTAACTATATGCAACCCTTTCTGTATCGGGAGTTATTACATATCGGGCAGTTCTCCATGTTCCAAACAGCAGCTGGAAATTCTCTGTGCTAATTAAAATGTCCTCGAGGAAATCCAGAAAGGCTCACCGACCCTTCATCCGTTATAATATTAACGCAACAATTAACTAACGATAAATAATGGGGAATAATATTGGCTGCAAATGCAACATCTACTGTTCGTTGTATTATTAAGTTCTTAATTTCTTGCAGGGTCGCTTTTATTATTTTTTAGGGGGGGAGGATGGGGGGGGGTTTGATGTCAGCATGGTTTGCTTCTTAGAGTCTCCAGTATGTGAATTCTAAGTTGAACAATATCATAAAGTTCTATTGCCCTACATCTCATGCCCTGTTTTCTGTTTGTTTTTTTGTTTTTGTTTTTTTTTAGATTTCTCTTGCCTCTGAGTGGCTAATATTCACAGATTTATTGAACACCAGGATATTGAAAAGCCAGAATTATATTTTCAACCGATATCTACCGTTCACGCCGGTGGTGTTTCACATGCTCTTTGCATCAGTCTCCCGTCCTCAGATAAAATACCCCAGCGCGGACTTTGAGGTGAGTAAAAGAAAAAAAGAAGAAAAATGGTGGCTTCCCCATAATGGGTGTCATCATATCTGACTGATCCCTACAGGTTATTCTGGATTGAACTAGGGATATTCAGGTCGCAGATGATGCGAGAGTAACTTTTGACAACAAGAGGAAAATATTCCACAAAGCTTAATGGTTAAAAAGCCCCATTGGTCTGTTAGATAAAGGTTTGGAGTGTGTTCATTCGCACAGTACGAACGATTTGAAACTGGAGAGAGAGATTTATGGAGTGGTACTAGCATTACAATTGTCCTATAATCTGGCCGATCAGATGAGAAAGCCGACAATATCTTCAGTTACATATCATGTCTCACTGAGCCGCAGTACACCATATATAGTTGTTTACTTGCAGATGTTGTACTACTACTGCAATAAACAATTTCACAACCCCTATTTTGAGGTTTGACTATTGTAAAATTCTTTCTTTCTGGTATGTGAAATGGTTTATTTATTTGTGATTTTACAGCTTACTGCCCTAAAAGCTCAGTGAAAATGACACCATTCTATTTCAAATTTTCATATTGATATTCATTATCTTTATTGAGTTATCTGTCGTTAAACATTTTGAGCTGAATAAAATTTGCCAGATTTATTAACGAGTCTTTACATTTTTCAAACTACAATCAAAATTTGCCAGCCCCGCCCAACATATCATGGGCCAATCAAATCTCTCTGTTTTGTTTACAACTGTTAGGCGTAGGACTAATTTCACTTTCATGGCTAGCCTGTGTTAGGTTTCTTCTCTTAAATAGTATCTTTCTTTTGGTCGGTCTTACCGATGTAGCTTGCAAAATTGTGTAATTTCCTTCCATTTTAATGAATAAACAGATGTTTCCAGATGTTTCCTCCGTGGAATAAAAGAAGTGGATGGTACAAGTATATATAGGTTACATTTGTGTAATGAACATGCTGATATGGGCGGTCGCAGTGATTTTACGGTAAATCGTTCGCAGCATAAGGGCAACAGAAAATAAATTCCTATCTTTCGATTTTGACAGCTTTTCTCAATTAAATCCGCCTGGTCAGAGTGCATTTAGAATTAGAAACATTGAATCTGCTTCGGAAGTTTGTATTCCGAAATTCATCAGCAAACACGTATTTGAGACTTTAAAATCTGAAATTTGTAGATTTTTGTTTTCACAGAGCCGTCAAAAACAACAGAAGATTATCAACCATATAAACAGTATGCTGAGTCAGGCTAACCCAAGATCTAAGGCGACCCTTGACCTTAGAATAGCCGTCAAGGATGTCATACCCCTGCTGCAGATCATCATATCTCCAACCTTTAGACCGGCAAGTATATCATATATATGAATATGTAGCTTATTTGTGGCTTATTGAGCTTATATATATGTAGCTTATATATAGCTTATATATGTAGCTTTATAGCTAAGCTATAGCTAAGCTATAGCTAAGCTTATAGCTAAGCTATGTAGCTTATGTTGCTATATATTTATAGCTTATATATGTAGCTTATTCAAAGGAGACAAAACACTGACCGTCATCGTTTAGCTAACATATGAGAGATGTTTCTTTGTGATGAACAATTTCCCCCGAACAGCTAAGAAAAAGCTTTGCCCGTTTAAAGGCAGTGAAGACTCGCGCACAAAGAAACGTCTGATGCCGGTAATCTGACCTAGTTTCCAATGAGGTGTACCAGAAGTGTTAGACATAACCATCGTTCCCAGAAAATACACACACAGCTTGCTACCATCGGTAATTAGACACTAGTATACACAGCTACGGTCAATACCCACAACACAGTGTACATAGCAGCGATGGACATCTCAGGTCTAGATAAAAGATAACAAGGTATCACGTTTCATTACTGTCTGTAATTTGTAGTGACAAGAAAAAAAACTTCACTTGCAAGCAACGGAAAGGTAACTTTTTCAGAGGGAGGCACGCGGTTTGGGGCGAGTCTTCAATGTCTTTAAGGAGATATGCTATATTTAAAAAGCAGTGTCTGGGAGTTGTCATATTTGTATAAATATTTGTCACATTTGTATAAAAAACTTGTCATGTCATAGGAATGTCACTAGGTTATGAAACCTGTTCTTTTCTCTCTGTTTCTCCTTACGCATTAGATCTCAGATAGTGTAATGTATGTATGTATTTTAGATCCTCCTGCAAGCAGGAACTCGCAAAGAAGCCTCATTGGCTTATCAAAGCCGAAAGCTGACCAAAGTCAGTCGCTTACATTCATATTTAACGTCCATGATTATGAATTGTCAGTTGTCAACAACGACACGAATAACGCAAATAACCAGTCCAACAGAGATATATAATGATTCGTTCTATTTATATGGCAGGATTGATTAGATTAAATATGTTGAAACCTATATAATTTGTGGTAATAATATGTTTAACGTGCCTTTAACACACGGTAAAGGTATACAGTAAGACTGAATTGGCTTACAAAACTGCCATACACGAGGTAAAAGACATGATACTTTCCTCCAATCATAAGTTAACGTTTCTGTCACAAAACAGCAGCAGCCAATCACACTCTACATATGTTTAATTCCAGGAAATCATTTAAGGGATAAGTTAACAGAGTATTTACATACATCTGCATATACTTAATATACATGAGGGTTCACGACACTATAAGTGTTTGACATAACAACATCAAATGTTTCCTTCTCTGCCGTGTAGGTCAGTACCCAGCTCTACAGCATGCATGAAAAGAGACAACTCTCGGAGCTGGTCAACATCATGATTGCTTACAACATAACCTATCATCAGGAACGTAACAAGGAAGGCCAGTACAATTACGTCTTGGATCCGTGAGTCATGTCTACGCATAAACGATTTTGTAAAGTAATTAACCTACGGGAAAGTCGATTTCTTTGCGTGGAAAATGGTGTTTTTGGGGTATTTCACAAAGATCTTGTCGCCCAGCTGTTGTCGTTACGAAATACCATGTGTAGCTTTTTACTGGGATAGTATGTGAATACATAATTTGTGAATATATGAATACATAATATGAATACATAATATGTGAATACAAGATGTAATGTTATGAGTTTGAAGTTAGCAATCTGATGAAATGACCTTACAGAGTAAATTAGTTGCACCAGTGGCATGTTGTTACGTAAATCACCTTGAACAAGATGTAATGTTACGAGTTTGAAGTTAGCAATCTGATGAAATGAACTTCCAGAGTAAATTAGATGCACCAGTGGCATGTTTGTTACATAACTCACCTTGAACAAGATGTAATGTTACGAGTTTGAAGTTAGCAATCTAAAGAAATGACCTTCCCAGAGTATAAATTTGTTTCATCAGTGGCATGTTGTTACATAACTCACCTTGAACAAGGATATGTTGTTAAGAGTTTTTTTTATGATCTTGAAGTGCTTGTATATTTCTTTCAAGGATAAAACAATTAACCCTGTATTTAAATTAACTAATTACTTTAAATAATCTATTTCACAGTAACCTGGATGATGTAACCCGCTTCAGTGATTCACCGATAATGCGACAACTGACGTATGGAACTAAACAGCTAATCGCAAGAGAGGTGAGATTTCTATGTATTTAGTCGCCACAACAGAATCATATTCTCCATCAGTCAGCACTGCACAGATGTATACGTTAAGGTTTCCATAGCAACAGCAAATTTTTATATCATTTTCAGGTTGTACATAAAAGAGTAAGAAAAGAACTAGACCTCATATAACTTAGTTGAAAGTGCCTTTGACTGGTACAGGTTTTGCATCAAAGTTTCAACAATGCCCCTCAATTCTACCACTATGATGGTCTGTTACCTTACACCTCCTACTAAGATGACATACAGACATAGCATTTTTTGTTGAGCTCTGTAATAGCATCCATTTTTCAATACCAGGCTTCAAACTTGAGAGTGTTGGTTTAACTTTGACAGCAGAATCAGTAGTATGTAACTTTGCCTTTGTTGTCGGTGATAAAATGATATGTTAGAGCAATGTCAATGAAAGCTGTGATTATTAATGGTTGTTGTTAGAAATAACAATACCATTAATTGACCTTCATAGTGCTTTTAATCAACTAAAATGTTCAACTGTGGAAAGAAGTACATGAGAGCAAAATGGCGACTGGCAGTATGGTAACTATAGGAGAATCACTAAGTATGGAAGGCCAGGAACGCCACAAGTATCATACAAGTAACTATGGAGTGCCAAACAATACAATATCTTCGTATTTGGCAAAGGGTTAAGGCTCCTGTGTTTAACAACTCTGTTGGTGGAAGTTATGGTATAATACTCTAGATTTGTGACACTATTGCATCGTACGTTTCCTTCGTCATAATCAAAAGCTGTTAACCTTTCAGTTTCATCTCTACTATTAGTCGTGTAGGAATCTATCAAAAAGTGAAAGGGCGGGCGGGGGGGGGGGGATGGGACATTGACAATTTAGACTATTTTACGTTGGAAATCTACTTCCTGTAAACTGTATAATTCAATGTTTCATCAAAGTGTTGACTTTTTCCTTCAAAATTTCGAGAACAAAATTGAAAAGTAGGCGTATTAAAAATATATGAAATGTAAAATTGATCTCATGATTTCAAATAGTAGAAATGTCAATGTTTTGATGACATTTCGAGCAAAATCAACAGATTATCAGTCAGGCCATGAAACTAAAAATTTCTTTAATTAGTTGCATATCACTCCTTTTGCTACAACAAAAGGATGCATGATTAAGTACTGTTGAAGAGTGTATCTCTAGTTGAAAATATGAGGTGGCAGAAATATTCCTCCTGCCCTGCCCCTTCCCCCTCTCTTCAATATTGGGAGGAAGTGGCCCTCTCTAGACCCTGTGCCTATACCTATGACTGTTTGTAACAGGGTCATCAGTAGAAGCAATAGCCGATAATGTTTGTTTGTTTGTTTGTTTTATTCGCACACAGAATGTTCAAAATACAAAAAATAACAAAACAGAACAGAACAGATTGAAAAGAACAAAAAGAGTAACAGGAGCTAAACCCATTGGGCTGACAGAACGTCGGCCCTAGAGACAAAAAGTTGCACTTTCAATGGTAAATTCTAATAAAACCAATCAATTAAACTCTAAAAACGCACATATTTCTGAAAAGTGCCTCCCCCTCCCCCACACCCCATATTACATGTGATGCTACCTTAACTCAGCTTTAAAAAGACGAGAAGGCTTGATGTATTTGATATGATTTGGAAGAGCATTCCAATCCTGAATTGCCGTGAAGTAGAAAGTAGAGCTAACACCACCCTTAGAATCAATAACATAGAAATTGTGATGTCTTGAACGAGTTCCCTGATTATGAATAACAGAGGTTTTGGAGAAATTGGTGGTGAGGTAGGAAGAACTACAGTTGTTAAAGATTAATAGTGTTAAAGCCAATCTACCATATGGTATAACTTCCACCAGCAGAAGCCATATACACACAGGTCATCAACCATTGTTAGCTGACCAATCAGCTTCTTTGTATCACATTAGACTTTTGACTTTGATTTAAGTCTAAAGATTGTGTGTGTGAGATAAAACACTCGATGGGCATTCCCACTGCAACTCGTCGAGTTTCATACTTCATGAATTGAATTAATGAGCAGTGGAATTATTACTGTTCAATAAATACATGTAATCACTGGCTTTAAATTGAAGAATTTCCTCCTTTTTTTTTGTAAATGAAGGAAAAGTGCTATTATAATTTATTTATTTAGATCGAGACAGAGAAATTGCAACGAAAAGAGAGGTCGTTCTCGGCCGATTCAAAGCCGTTAGCAACGGGCAACAAAAGGTAGGAAATGCAAGTGGTCATGATATTTATGTGAATTTATTTACCTCTTGTGAAACATTACATGTTGAGGATGATTTGAGGAAAACTTGAGAGAAAGGAAAATGGCTTGAAGTTCTTATTAACTTAACAAATTGATTAGTATGCAATGTTACCACAGTAACTGGTTGTACAGTGGTGTGGCTAAAACTAATATGATCCCTTTTTCTGCAAAAAATGAAAAGTTGAGTATGAAAATATTCCAAAACCTAACGAAGTTGTATCGAAGAATCCTAGAATCTCTTCTTAGTTGATTTGGCTTGGTAGCTAATTGATTTCTTTTTCTTCAATTTGTATTATTATCTCAACTAGTTGAGCTGTTGTCATGGCAATGCATTTGTCTGTCTGTCCATCTGTCTGTCAACAGTTGTTGAAAGGCCACTGTTTGATCCTTTCTTGTCAACCTTTGTGAAGTAATGATGCATGTCAACAGGTTGATACTCATGCTAGCAATAAGTTGGTCAAAGGTCATTTGGGGTCAAAGAGAGGTCAAACAGGGAAATCACGCAAAGCCTCCTCCTCCTAGGGTTAATGTTTGACTTTTATCAAACTTAGTCACAGTGTACAGTTAGTGATTGATCACAATTGGTCATAAAAGATGTTCTTACTTTTGATGTCAAAGGTCAGCTGAGGTCACATGAGGTCAAAATGTGAAATTCATATCAAAGCCTACTCCTCTGACAGTTTTTGTGTTATTGTGACTTTATTTGGCCATGGGAATCATCAGTTAATGGGCCAAAAAGGTGATTCATTTGTAATATGGTCAAAGGTCATCTCAGGTCATCTGAATGATATAAAATACTGCCCCAGAAACATTTACAAAGACGTGATCAAAATCTAGCAGATAGCATCTAGCTGATCCACTTTCCTCAAATCTGGTTTGAAATCTGGGTTGAAAAACTTTGATTTGTTTCTGAGCTTGGCCTAGTAACTAACCATTACATACTTTGTTCAGTTTTCCTTGAAATCAGATAATTTTGTAGCTGAGCTACTGTGTCATTTGGAGCTCTAGTTTTCATGTGTTTTGTTTTTTGTTTTACTAACATCTCTACTTGTTCTCTTGTTTCGAATAGACTAAGACAGAAAGCAAATTCCACTTCCTGTTTTCATGAACTCATAATTGTTATTATTTGTAAAGACTTTGTCAACCTAAAACTGCTGATCACGTGTACAAGATCTTCGCTCTAATTCTATCTTTACCGTCTTAATACGTTTAGGAACGTAGCCCGGCATTTCAGACACATTAAAAAATGAAATTGTGCTCTTTTAGCTATTTTGTAATGTGCAGACATCACAAAACAGCAGAACGGTCAAGGTCACGGGGTCAATGAAGTCTAAAGGTGTGTCGCAATGATCTCCATCTAAATGGTACGGCTCGTGAAACTTGATTGAGTGTATGATGATAATGCCTGTAGAGTGATGAAGTCGTAGCCGCCATGTTTACAAAATTTTGGGATCTTTTGAGATCTGCAACTCTATGGATTGCGTAATTGTTTTTAACCCTTTGGAAGCATTAAAACGTGCTGTATCACATGTTCATGTCTCTGGATCTGATTTTCCTCCGGCATAGTTCCAAGCGCACCGGCGATAACGCGAATGTTCCTGGCCAATCGTCCATTCCAAGGCACAAACAGAAATTGGCTCCCAAGTTCCTAGACACATCCGAAAATAAGGTAAAAAGATATCAACCCATTGTGACAGACATTTTCTGCTTTCTTTACTTCCTTAAGCTTTTCAAGATGTATTTTGGTCTCAATCAACATTTTGTCACAAGTGAAACGATGCTGGTCATATCTGTTTAAGTATCCATGAAATCGTTTTGAATAGTTTGTAGTTAGTTAATACTAGTTGTGTCTGCCGCCCCCAACAAAATGGCGTCTTCTCTTTTAGGAGTCATTGCTGTCACCAGTTTGATTGTGGTTTAGTTTTAAAAAAATAGTCCAGAGGGAAATCTACTGCTAAGTGATGAAGGAAGAAACATAGTCTTTTCGAAATATCGAAATATCTTTTCTTTTCTCTTGCAGCCCGTGATAAACTTCTTCAGTCGGTTTAAGAAGATCCCTCAGAAACCAAGACCAGGTAATACGTCGTGTACCCTGTGTATCGAAAGAAGCACAAACCTACTCAGAGTAAACGTTTGATTTAAGATGGTTGTTATGGTGGGAAGCACACTAGCTAATGGAATTTCTTGTGGCTGAATGTTTATTACTTGATAAAAATGCTGGTAATGTGTCGCATTTTTAGGTCAAAGCCCCGTCCTCATTGTCAAATGTTATGGTATTTTGTATCTGGCAATAGCAAAGCGAAGATGTCAACACGTCAATTTAGCCGAAAACCTTTTTTTGGGGGGGGTGGGGGGTTTTCTTCATAATATTTAACTCACTTATTCTCAGAGGAAAATAGTATTTCCACAAGATAGTTGCATTTCGTTGACGGCATTCTAAAAACAGAATATTGGCAGCCAAGATAACATTTCAAATGTATCAGGTTTCAAGGATAAATCGGTACAAAAGTATGAAAGTCTTAACAGCTTTTGAAGAACATTAGCGGTTTTAAAATCACAGACCACCTATTGTGTTCTAAGCTTTTCTCAGCCTTCTTTTTCTTTTCTTTACCGACTCGTCAGAGGCGGACAGGGCCAAGGAGAAGGAACCAGAAGAAGAGAGGCTCGTCACGGGAAAGCTCTGGTTTCAATTTAATCAAGGATTTACCAACGCCGTCAGGAAAACGGTGAAAATACAAGACCTGTTGTGAAAGTTTGTCGACGGACGTCAAGTGAACAAGAAGGAGGGGCGTAGAAAGCAGACACTGCATGGCTGAAACTTCAAAGCAGCATTTAAGGGTTTGCTTCAACCCTCCTCCAATCAACTCCCGATGGAAACATCAGTTTTCTCTTCCTGTTGTTTTTTCTCTGTTTATATAATATATTTATGCTCTAATGAACATCTGATATAATTCCGTTGATTAAACTGCAGGTATCTTTGCTTTGTGAGAAAAATTATGAAAAACCAAAAAATTGGGTGGGATTTATATTACTCAACACAAATAAGGATATAACATGATAATATACTGAAAAGGTTTGACTTAAAGGGTGTAAAGACTCGCGCAAAAAGGAACCTCTAATGCCGGTAATCTGACCTAGTTTCAAATGAGGTGTAACAGAAGTGTTAGACACCACCATCGATCCCAGAAAATACGTACACAGCTTGCTACCTTCGGTAATTAGACACTAGTGTACAGTCAGTACTTTACAGCTGCGGTCAATACTCACAGCACAGTGAACAAACGATACAGCGATGGACATCTCAGGTCCAGCTAAAGATAACAAGGTATCAGGTTTCATTACTGTACTGTCTGCATTTTGTAGCAACACGAACAAAACATCACCTTGCAAGCAACGGAAAGTTAACTTTTTCTTAGCGCGGCACGTGGTTTTGGGCGAGTCTTCAATGTCTTTAACTGCCACTTTCACTTATTTTTACCCTAAAATTTTTCTCCGTTGGCCGACAGAGTCTGTTTTTCCTTTGAGTCTGTATTTGGTAAATAATTGTTCCTCCTTAGGATTGTCTCTTGAGATTATCTTAAAGATCTTACTTATTGCTGGAAATGTTTCTATCTCTTTTTTATCTTTTTTCATATTTAGTCGAAGAGAATAAAGAGAGCACAAAGACATCAAAAGGAATTGATTTAATGCCAATATATGGCAATAACTGGTATAAAGGCATATGCACAGGGGGCACCAGCCCCCTTCCCCCCCCCCCAGGTGGAAAGCTGGAGGTTAAAAATAATGTGATACGGTCAATATGCAAAAGGTTGTTCCATTTCTCTGCAGTCGCGAGGCTAACGGGGGCATTTGTGTACTATTGTTGGGTGTCAGGTGCCTGGAAATGGCATCTATAGGTATTTAATTTGAAAAAAAA
>KN883719.1:70228-82909 GCA_000934455.1 Apostichopus parvimensis
TATAATAAAAAACTTTAAAAACTAGTATACTATACTTAACCACCTACCTTCGGGCCTGCTTAGCAAGACGACAATTCTGTACACCATTAAGTATCGAGTTGGGGGAATCGAATTTCACTTACCGATAGTGAATGCCGCAGCTGCTTGTATTACGTAAGCGCTCCCAATTAGAAAGTTTGATGATTGGAATTCGTCCATGGTATCGGTATATAGAACACCATTTGCTTTGAATGAACCCGTGAAGAGAAATACCATCGTAACGCCAGAGAGAAAAACACCGATTGAACGTTGATTTATAACCCCGCTAGTCATATTTTTACTCTATAGTCATTAATTTTGGGAACGCTTATCTTTTACTTTTTTACTAATTTATTGAGTGACAACAGCTAACCCTAGATCAATATACACTGCCACTGAACTGTAATCATAGCCCTGGCTCCGTGTAGTTGTCAGTTCGTGGATTCTATCATGTGCGATAGTTATGGTAGCATACGCCCATTAAAAGCCCCATTGACTTACACACTAAATCACAAAAGTAATGTGTGCTCTAAGTCTAGATAGAAGTTCTCACAAGCTAAACGCTACCCATCACCGGATAGCTGACAAGTTGGCCTTTCATGACATCATCAATTTTCCGTATCATGAACGTGTAGATTTTTTGCTCTCCGAGTCGGAAGTTTTCGTCACTTGTAAGCAAACCTCTTTACTCAGTAGTAAATAATCTTCGTACGCTGCTCTTGGGAGTCCTAAATGGGTCTAAAATTGCCTCAATTGACCAAATTTTCTCATCACATGTACTTCCATTCATGCTCTTCAACATGCAAGCCACAAAAAGCTAGATCATGATTGATAACAGGTCAAAAAAGATGTTATCCTGCTGTTTTTTGGCACTTTTCCTGAAACAGGAGAACAATCGAGCGGATGGATATAGACCCTAATAGGAGTATGCCACCTTATATTCAGTATCAACTAATGGCGCTGTTACCCTTCTTGTATCAGAGCCGTATGTTATAGGACGTACACAAAGGCAGTCTATACGATGGTAGCCTATAATGATCCTAAGAAGTAAAGTGCAAACATTTAGAATTCGTAAATGTTTACTCATTACCTGTTTTATTTGGCTGTATTGGTTCACAGATGAATGTAAATTTCAGACGGTGACGATAATTTTGTCGATGATTATCTGAGATATTTAATATCGATATGATGTAAGGAGTGCACGTTTCCGAACCTTGAATCTATCCACTCTGTACGTTGCTAACATAATAAATGAAGTAACCTATACAAGTATTTGAATATCGACTAACCCCCCCCCCCCCCAGTAAAAAATAATTTTAAACGTCAGATGGTGCATTTTGTGTAGTAGCCCTAAACACAAGGAATTGCTAATTAATTTAAATTACATTTGTGCGACGTTGACACAGAGAAGGGGGTGGGGGGGGGGGTGGGTTAGCCACCAGTAGTAGTGGTCCAATTCTTTCCCTGCTTGATACCGAAATCCCCAAACTGACGATCGGAAGTGGGAGCCACCTTCCCCCACCCCCCTCTCCTTCTCTCTTTGTACTCGTCACTCACTTTAAACGTCCGATAGAATTATGGTTGATAAAAGATGATAAAAGATGGCTTCAGTTCACATGATTTATTTTCTCCCGTTCATGATTCCATTTCATACACTTCTCTGTCCCCAAAACGAAAACAAAATACCCGAAATAAATAAATAAATAAATAATAAAAAAATAATAATAATAACTAAACAAAATTGATTCTTTATGAAAGGAGTAAATTGAAACACAAACCGAACCAAAACCAAAGTGGAAAAAAAAAAATGTTATTTAAGAAATAGGCATTAACAAAACAAGATAATCAGGTAACAAACAATAAGAGATGAAGAAAGCAGGGCTAAACCTTTACAACACAATCCTGACCTGCAATCATGGTAAAGCGACAAAGCCACGCTTTTCCCGTGTCTTCCTCTTATTACGGTGGCTTAAAGGGAACATAGAAAAAAAAAAGTGACCCCAAATCTAAAAATTTTGACTTTTGATCTCAAAATGTTGTCTTTTTTGTTTGCCACATAAGTCAAAATTTTGACTTTTGATCTCAAAATGTTGACTTTTGATCTCAAAATGTTGACTTTTGATCTCAATTTTTTCTTTCCTTTGTCTCTATTAAGCCACCGTATTTTATTGCTTCTATGGGTGTGTACGATAATTATACGTGTCTTCCTACACTGATAAGACACACTGAAGATGTCGTTAAAATGTTTAAATGTCAAGATTTTAACCAGTTTGTTGAGTGCAAGTTTTAACCTATGCATACAGTCCCTAACGATAACACATCAAATTAAAAAAAAATTAGTAGCGAAACATGAGAAAGAAATTAACATCAAGTTTGTCTGTTGAAAAACACTTTCATGAAATATCGTTACCATTTATAGGAATAATACACCAAAATTTATCGCATGTGCGTATTTACGGAGATCTCTCTTGCTTTGTACTAAACAGTTTAACTGCCAGACCTTTAGTCCTTCGAATCTTACTCTTAGGGCATAATCAAACATCATTGAAAATGACGTAGGTGGAGAATCAAACCAAACCAAACTAGAAAGCAACATTAGAGATATTATCATTTGATACCACTAATCTCTAAAAGGAAACGTTGTTGCTCTTCGCGGCGTGGGATTCATAAATCGTAAAATAAATCAAAATATTGGGCTTATGTATACTAGTCATTAACAAACCTCAATGATATTTAATCTCTAAAATCTGCTTCGCCAATTGAATATTTCCATAACCATTGTTATATTTTCTTACACCAGTGAAAAGGAAAATTGATGTGAATCTTTATACCAGAAATTGTTCCTATATGAACAACCCATAGTATATGAAACAAAGTTGTAAATATACCAACAAAAATCCATAAAATGAAAGTTGTCTTTTTTCCGAGTTCTAAAAAGGCAACAATTGTGTAATATTTTGGAAAAATATTTTATTAAGTGAAAGAAGAATATATGTTTAAGTTATTGCCAAGTTATACACCAAACTACTACCATGGGATTAAATATTGCACCAAAAATAAATAAAAAATGATAAATTAATGAAGCCTACTACAGTCACCGTACTAGTATTTTAGAAATAAATAAACAAACAGACAGACAGAGTGAATAAATGTAACATTTTCAAAGTAAGAAAATCATGTCTTTAGAAGAAAGAAACTGCACAGTATTCACAGCATATTGCACATAAATTTGTACATGTCGGCTTAAACTTTTGTTATTCTATGAGAGATGTGATAGAGTTGTTCAAATAGAGGGGCTTTTTCAGGTGGAGGAGGGTAACAGACTAGGGTGCACGAACATTTTACAGAAGTTAAAAACTCCCCAGGTTTCATCCTCTTCCCTGCCACATCCACAAGCCAAAAAACTGCAAATACTAGTAAACTGGGTTAGGATTTTGCCCTGATCAGGAATTCCCAACATTTTTATCTGGTGACCAACATACTAGCTTTGAGCCACTGAAAGTTGTTTCAGGTCGTGAACCCAGAGTTTTTGATTCACTGCTCCGACAGGTGTATATAAATTTTAATTAAAGGGACCTTTGACCTCATCCTCTTTATCTGTACAATTTATGATCTTATAATGTTATCTTGACATTCTTGACTTTCTGATCTAAAACTGAGCTATTGCAAGTTATGAAAGATAATATTTCTCACTTTCTTGCCAATTTCTTACTTTGAAATGTACCCTCACCCAAAAGTTACAAAAAAAACTTTAAAAAATTGGAGATTCCTCCACTGTGGAAAGAAACAATCTTTAAATTTGCATAATTGAGCACCACACTTCCCCCTATCCCAGAAGAACCACAGCTCCCACCCCATCCCCTTATTTCAATATGCCTATCATAGCTTCAAAACTCTGCAGTATCTATTGAGAGCATTACCATTTGCTTTTTTGTCAAATAGTGCAAAAGGACATGGTGGCCCAGCCATGTAGTATTATTCAGGGCCCAAGCCTCTTGTACTATGCCCTGGACCCTCCACCTATGACAAAACAAAATAACAACTGTTACTCGAAACAGCTATTTTGGGTTTTCACAAATAATTACATTATGTTCCTCCAGAGATGAAACTGCTAACCAATTCTACCACTGCCAACATCAAAATAAATCAAAATGCTGAGTTATAAAACTAAATCTATGCCATTAGAAAAAAAATATGAAATACACCATTTTTCAAAGAAAAATTAAACAATAGTGAATAACAGAAAGAGAAGTTTAAATATATGCGTAAAAAAAAAATATATGCCAGAAGATTGACTGACAAATATGAAAATGTCAAGCTGCCATCAACATGTTCAAATTTTCACAAAACGATGTCAGGAGTTCTAAGGAATTCCATCATATTTGTGCACTTATTTTTCAACAAACTGCAGAAAATTGTTCATTTGATTTAATGGTCGAAATATGAGGAACTTTAAACATTTTACAATTTTAAATGACAAAGTGCTCATACTAGTCATGCGCTATGCATTTAGCAACAGTTTTGTACAAATTGTCCTTTTAATCGGTCATTACTTGGTCAATTGATGACAATTTTAATCTGATCAATTTTAAGAATTTTTTGCAAAAATGTGAATTACACATATCCTACATGAAAAATTTAATTTTTTTTGTACAAATTGCCAAAATGAAAACATTCAATAAAGATGGTAAACAGCATTTTTTCCAAAAAGTTATTGAAAATACTCACTTGACATTACTCCCTTGACATTAAAATGAATTTATTTATAGTTTTGCCACATAATATTGAAATATAATTGGCAATCATTTTTCTCGTTTTGCGAATAAATGACACGTCGATCAGTTACCGAAAGAAATTCACCAAATTTTGTCCCAAATTGTTAACATACTTCACTGTCACCTTGCTGAAAATTGCAGCTTTCTTTACAGAAAGATTTGCACATTTTGACTGCATGCACTTTGACGTTACCATTGATAAAAGAAAACATTATGAAAAACTGAAAGCTTTGCTGATATTGCAACACAGTACAGTAAAGTACAACTCATTGTACTGTTACTACAAGATATTCCAAAAACCCACCAGAGAAATGGTACTGAATCTTAGAAAACAAAAATCAGCCACAAAAATAAAACAAATGAAAGATAGTCCGCTCCCCCCCCCCCAACTTAAGAAAAAAACAATCCCTTCAATTTCTTTCCTTCCCTCCTTCCCTCCCCCACCCCCCCCCACATCAATGGTGTTATCCATGACAGATATACAAACTACAATGACATTTGTTTCTGAAGATGAGAGGTACTTAATGGTTAGAATGGGGTTCAAATTGGTAACTTAAAACTACAGTCCTCAGCACTTATGGTGCATCCGGCCTTAATCTGAGGTTCCTACCCCATTTTAGTAAATTTTTACAGCCTTGTTACCAGTTACAACTTTTAGAGTGAAACCCATTGCATTGGCTTTGCACCCCAGTATGAGATAGTTGGTTACCATCCTAACTTTTATTTTTCCTTCTTTCAAACTTCTATCATTTTACATTTTAAAAACAAACCTTCTACCATTTCGTTAGATACACCAAGGATGGAAAAAAAAAAAAAAAATAGGGTTTTGCATATTTAAAGTATCACCATTTAACTGTCAAGTAAAGTCAACTCTAATATATTCTACAATTTCTGCACTTGATTCCCATTGTACATTTCAAGGTTTATTTACAAAAGGTGTCACTGGTCAGAACGGCTCAACAACTTACTGGCATTTATTCGAAGACAGTCACAGAGTCCTCATGGCCACCATATATAATGATTCACCCACTGCCTTTGTAATGGAACCACCATCCATGGCGATGAGAAGTACCAGTTGCTGAGGGATCCCCACAACCATCATTTACCCACACATTACTCCTGTCATATACCTACCAATTTACCCACTTATTTTGGCTTCTGAGAGATCACCACTACCATTGTCCACACATTACCCTTCTCATACACTCATTATTTTTACCCACTCATTTGGGTTTATGAGGGATCACCACTACCATAATCCACCTATTAACCTTCTCATCAACCCACCATTTTACCCACTTATTGGCCGAAGGATTCACAGTAACTGCTTGTGTACACACCCACTTATCTCCCACTTGCTTTAGCAGTATGGACCATACATTCCTGTGGAATTCCTGGACTTAACCTCTCCCATTTCAGAACCAACTTTCTACCAATTCCTGGGCAAGAAAATTGCAAAATAATCTGAAGGAAGATGACTCGATTGCTGACTGGATCTGTATCTGATTTACACTGAGACAGCAGCATTCTGGCAATAAATTGATCAGAATAGTAGCATTAAATCCTTATTTATTCCCTTTCGTGCAATCTTTGAGTACCAAACACCTCCTAGAACAGGGGTTCTCAATAGTTGGGGGTTGGCCCACAAAAGGTTGCAATTCCTCCAACAAAATAAAGATAAAAACTTGCACTGATATGGTATGCTGCCCTCTCTAAGACTTAAGCAACCTACTGACCTTTCTGGCATATTAGTCAATCTGTGAGATTACCGTGAAATTGTAATCCTCTGACTATTTGGTTGTACTGTACCAATGCCCTTTTCTGGCCCTCGTGAAAACCTAATTTAGAAAACCTGTTCTTGAAAATGGTGCCTGATATAATTGAGATAGAGGGTCTGGGTTCTCAGACACAATTGTTTCAAGCTGGCGATAAGATGCAAAATGCTGGATTCACAAAGTACCTCAATGTTATATACAGCAGACAATTTACAGCTCCAAGCAAAGAGAAATTGCAACATCCAATCACTGGAAATCAATTCTATTCTCATCCAATCATGCCTCATCTTACTTCCCTACTTCTGTACAAACCACATTCATGGTTCTTGTACCTCATCGCTGACAAAGACACACATTCCCCTTCTCCCCAACCTACTGCACCCACCCCCCCCACCCCTCCATCTCTTAAATGGCCACATCAATGTGTATTTCATCTCCGTCCGTCATGTCGTATCGGCTCATCGGGAGAGACTCCAGGAACAGCTCTTCCAGGGTCCCAGCTCTGCCTTCATCGTTACCTACCATGTGGTACATTTTGATCTTTCTGTAAATATAGGAAAAGCGAAGAAAGTTGTTGCTAGGCCATATTTTTCAAACCATCACACTCCTAGACTGTGCCCGTCTTTTGAAACGTTGTGGCAAACTCGACAGAATAAATAAGCAAACCAAACAATGTGGAATAAGAATTATCCAAAGGAAGAATCTTTTCTTAGAAATAGTGTGAAAGGTAATGCTGTATTTTTTTTCCATTATGAAGACTTTTATGCTGAATATTGATCAAAAGTTTATGACTGTTGACGAGTAAATAAATAAACTGATAAAACTACTGCGATGTGTTGAGTATCATATCTCTAGGCATCCCCCCCCCCACCCCCATCTTGGGTGCATCTGTATTCAATAATATCAACAGCCTTACCTATTCTTAATTAACTGTAGCCCCTAATGTTAGGCTAATTCACACAACAACAAATGCAGGCAGTAGTAATAGCAGTAACTTGACTTAGGCTATACCTCAATGATTCAGTTTGTAGGTGACCCGTGTGTGGAGTAAAATCTGTTGTTATTGTCTGTTGGCCAACGCCAACTCCATTGAAAGGTTACCTTCGCTTCTCTTTGGATATTTTCAAGTGTATTCCGACATTTTAGGAACATTTTGAATTGTGCAACGGGATGGATGAAAGATACCCAGGATATGATTAGTACCAACAGTGTGCATGATAACTGCTGGTTGTGCTCTTGTGGCCAATGTAATGATATGTGATCAGTGATTGTTGCTAGTTTTGCATCAGGTTTAGACTCAATTCCAGCCGTTCTTTGTAGTGTTCAACAGAGATCTATTAGATAGAACCATAGGATATGAATCCTGGTGTATTAAAATGACTGGTTAAAGGAGACTGTCATACTCTGTGCTTTCCTTAGACTTATATTTATTTTGGTGTGGGCGGGGTGGGGTCGGGAGGGGGTTCGAAACTAAGATTTCCAAATTACTTCATAATCTGAGATTTAATAGGTTAACAGTTAACATTTGGATTTCTGACAAAAATCGGAAAACGGCATCTCTGCCTCTCGAAACAAAAAAATCTTTAGCGATATTTGGTGAGGACTTTTCTTGGTCAGTAGCAGCATTTGGCAGGATGTAACTTCATAGAATGCTCACCTGGTAGGAACCGTCAACAATTCCGCGCAGAAGAGTTTCAATTTGCCCACGGATTGAGTGAGGTGGATGCTACACTGGTGAATAGAGCGTCCTCCATAAACAAAAGATAGTGCTGCATACTCTTGAAAACCTCTGCCAAGATCGACTTCATCAAATGGCCTAAGTTCACCTGAGAAATGGGGAACAAATGGGGAACAAACGGGGAACATATGGGAGACAAATGGGGTGCCTTTCAATCATAAGGTCCCGAGTTTCGAGTCACTCCAAGATTAATGTATGTCTTCCAGTTACAGAGTTGTTGACAATTCATAATCATGGACGTTAAATATGAATCTAAGAGACTGACTTCGGTCAGCTTGCGGCTTTGATAAGCCAACGATGGCTTCTTCGCGAGTTTCTGCTTGCAGGAGGATCTAACATACATACATACATACACACAAATAAACCTAAATCCACCACCAAAATGAAGTAATGGCATATTTCATGGCATATTATGATGATATCTATCCGGCTACACACTTAATATGATAACAGTAGTAAGACCGCTTAGACAGAGCCTAGGTTTGATTGGTTATGAAAGAACACTGGAAATTTTCTGCATATCTGTAGGTTAAAACCCCGCTTCCTCATAGCATTTTGTATGTGGAATATATTACTTTTTTTTTTTTTTTGTGCCAAATCTGTCGATCTACTGTGATCCAACTTCCTGAAATAAGGGAAGGAAAAGTGAGTCCAAATACATTCCATTAAAATCAACCAGATCTAGAGTTAGGGACAAGATTACTGCATTAAATGTTTCTCTTTAAAGTTTCTCTTTAATGTAAATATTAAATTGTCTGCCAGTGGAATATCCCATTAAGAAGAGATGCAATCCAAAATATAAGCAAAACCTTACAGGATAAAAAATAATTATTATGCTGAAAAAGTGCCTCAAAAACCTGACAATCTTTATCTATTGTCCAAAGAATGGATTCAAGTTTAATTTCTTCAAATTCATTTTTGAGTTGCCTTTCAAGTAACTCAAAAGGACCTAATACTTGTGAGGAACTGCTATTGCAATCCTAAGGTAACCTTGACATACCATATTTCTGATATAGTTCTGCATATCTCTGAGGTTTCGTCTTTGCTCGAACGAAGTGTCGCATGTAGAACCTTTCAGCTTTATCTCGTTCGGCGACAGTTATCTCACTACCGTTAAGTACCTCGATGTTTGGCAAGCTGGAATGAAAAGAATGTCAACAAAAGTTAGATGTTTGACTTACATTCCAATGGCTACAGTACATTGATCGCAACAGACAGGAAGACATTCTAAGCTCCTTTAAACAGCTTTCAGGGGTCTCCAATTTAACTTCAAGAATCAGGCCTAGAGCAATAACAAACATGGACGTATCATTAGTAACACATTCTAAGCTCCTTTAAACAGCTTCCAGGGGTCTCCTATTTACCTTCAAGAATCAGACCAAGAGGAAAAACAAATATGGAACCTATCATCAGGAACACAATCTAAGCTCCATTAAACAGCTTTCAGAGGTCTCCTATTTACCTTCAGGAATCAGGCCAATAGCAATAAACAAACATGGAACCTATCATCAGGAACACAATCTAAGCTCCTTTAAACAGCTTCAGAGGTCTCCTATAATCCTTCAAGAATCAGGACTAGAGCAACAAACAAAGGCATAAGAAGCATGAAGGTAACTTTCTAGTATGTCAAAAAACACAACCAGAACTTGAGAAGGAACTTTGGCGATGTGTAACTGTTAACAAGGCCTTCAAGCAATCAAACACAGAAACCTTCTCACCTCGCAATGAACAGCTTCCTGCGATCTTCTACGGAGTGCTCCTGACAGATTGTGGTTTCCTGTTAAAAAGAAAAAGATATATGGTGGATGCGAAGATACATTGTGGAGTGAAGCTCGGTCAGTACCTGACATTACAAACTTAGGAACATACCTGTGAGAGCACCAGACAGAACTGCCCATAAAATGGTTTTGAAAGTCAACCGATGGTGTTCTGTTGATTATATGAATCAGTTAAAAGTATATTTTGTTTGGTTCAGTAATTAGATTTTACAAAAACAATGGATTGACATATATACAATAAGTTCAGCACTGAGAAGATGACATCATCAATTCATCATCAATTTAGCCTTAAAGGAGTATTCAAAAGAATATATTTTAATTGGGAATATCTTGAAAAGCAGTCTAGCTGTTGAAAAAATACCAGCCCTCAATTTGTTATCTCTTTTTCTTGGCCTTTAGACATATCAAGTCTAATAGTCTGCCCAGAATGATCCTATAATCTTCCTCCAAAATCAGTAGAGTGGGCAAAACAACCCACATGAACATATACACAGCTATGCTGAACAGCCCACTTCTCTATCAAAGCACACCAATATGCAATCAAATACCATTCAAATGTAACAGTAATGATTAACTTTATCATATCTAGTCAAATAATCTTAATGTGGAGTGTTAGCTCAGTGGTTAACGCCGGTGCCTTTCAATCATAAGGTCCCGAGTTCGATTCACTCCAAGATTAATGTATGTCTTCCAGTTACAGAGTTGTTACAATTGACAATTCATAATCATGGACGCTAAAACATGAATCTAAGAGACTGACATTCGGTCAGCTTGCGGCTTTGATAAGCCAATGATGGCTTCTTTGCGAGTTCCTGCTTGCAGGAGGATCTAACATACAATACATACATGACCATATACACAGCTGTGCTTAACAGCCCACTTCTCTATCAAAGCACACCAATACACACTCAAAAAACCATTCAAATGTGACAGTAATGATTAATTTTATCATATCTAGGCAAATAATCTTAAACTGTGAGCTACTCGAAGTAAAAGGGAAAGCTTGAGATTGAAAATATCAACCAATATATTCCAGAAATACCTGTATTCGAAGCGATTTCAAACGAGGAAACTTTGTGAGGGCCTCCAAATCTGACCAATCAGAGAGTCTGGTGTTGCTCATGCAGAGCATTCTGAGTGCCGGGAAGCCCGGATCGTCGTCACCCTCCTGTACCTCCTTGAGATCGATCGTCATGTCCACTTGTGACTTTTTGTCTTTCTGTCTGTTTGAATATTCATGAGGTGTCTTTTGTTTCTGGATAGCGTGATCCAGGTAGCATTTCAACATTCTCTCGGAGCCCAGCGCGACCACCGATAACATCTCCTCCATCAAATGGTTTATCACGTCCACTTCCTGTCCGCTCTTCCCGACGTCCGCTTCGTTCGTGAAGAGCTTACGGTGAGCGGGGGATCTCTGCTCGCCTCCGCTTCTCGTTCTTGTCCGCTTAGGGTTGGGTGAGCCCTCTAGTTTCTTACTCCTGGGACTGTAGGTGAGCCTTCGGGGAGAGACGACCTTACGCGGCGATGGAGGAATGTAGGTCGTCACATTCTCCAGCGGGTTCTTGGACAATATTAATGTCTCGAGAGATGGTAACTGGTTTAGCTTTCCGACTTCTTCCCATCTGTTGAAGATAAGAATGCGTTCACTTGTGTGCACAAATTGAGGAGAGGGAGGGCCACATTCAAAATTCAAAGTATTCATTGGCACTACCTTGGGTTTAATTGTCTATATGTGGACACAACTGAACTACAGAGTTCATGAGTAAAATATGGTAGAATGTACAGTTACATGTAACTTACATGTACACTGCATATTGAATTACGTAAGCACAGAAGTGCTGAACATGCACATTTGACATGTAACATATATGTATGTTACATGTGACATACTTACCAGACCTCCGAAAATATGACCAACATGTATAGATATAGGAGATGTGTGTAGGTTTGGTGAATAGAACACAAGTTTTGTGGATAATACCAATTTCTCATTTTACCTCCTCTTTGATGGTATTTAGTTACAATGCAATCTGAATCTGGCGTAAACAAGTGGTCCTCTGTCAGATGACTTCAAAAACTGATTTTGGTCGTCTGAAGAGAAAGTTGGTAGTCTGGGACAACCCATTAAAACAGTTGCCTTGTTAGGGACACATGAAACATTTTTCTCTTGCATTTTAAATTTCAAAACAAAATAAAAAAATAAATTGAATCCACAAGTTGGTAGTAGACATAAACCAGGAAAGTAACATACTTCCAAAAATCTCAACTTTAAGATAAATCAGAATTGGGAAAAGGACTGTTGGGCAGGGGTTTAGGCAGCCAGCCGTCTATTGCACGGCCAATTTCGCAAAATGAAGGCCTATTTTTCCGTGCACGGCTTGCCAAATATATATGAAGCCGTGCAAAGTTTTCTCAAGTTTTCAGGACTGAGTACGCAAATATACAGAGTTACAGAAATGATACAATTATGTCAATATTGTTTGGTTTTTCCCTTTTTGTTTCCAAACTTTCCCTGATTTTACCAATCAAATCTCGTGTTGACTAACCAATCTGCTTGCATTTTACCCTCCGATACAGGTTTCTAAGGGGGGTGTCGC
>KN883719.1:82959-96339 GCA_000934455.1 Apostichopus parvimensis
CTTTGATAAGCCAATGATGGCTTCTTTGCGAGTTCCTGCTTGCAGGAGGATCTAACATACAATACATACATGACCATATACACAGCTGTGCTTAACAGCCCACTTCTCTATCAAAGCACACCAATACACACTCAAAAAACCATTCAAATGTGACAGTAATGATTAATTTTATCATATCTAGGCAAATAATCTTAAACTGTGAGCTACTCGAAGTAAAAGGGAAAGCTTGAGATTGAAAATATCAACCAATATATTCCAGAAATACCTGTATTCGAAGCGATTTCAAACGAGGAAACTTTGTGAGGGCCTCCAAATCTGACCAATCAGAGAGTCTGGTGTTGCTCATGCAGAGCATTCTGAGTGCCGGGAAGCCCGGATCGTCGTCACCCTCCTGTACCTCCTTGAGATCGATCGTCATGTCCACTTGTGACTTTTTGTCTTTCTGTCTGTTTGAATATTCATGAGGTGTCTTTTGTTTCTGGATAGCGTGATCCAGGTAGCATTTCAACATTCTCTCGGAGCCCAGCGCGACCACCGATAACATCTCCTCCATCAAATGGTTTATCACGTCCACTTCCTGTCCGCTCTTCCCGACGTCCGCTTCGTTCGTGAAGAGCTTACGGTGAGCGGGGGATCTCTGCTCGCCTCCGCTTCTCGTTCTTGTCCGCTTAGGGTTGGGTGAGCCCTCTAGTTTCTTACTCCTGGGACTGTAGGTGAGCCTTCGGGGAGAGACGACCTTACGCGGCGATGGAGGAATGTAGGTCGTCACATTCTCCAGCGGGTTCTTGGACAATATTAATGTCTCGAGAGATGGTAACTGGTTTAGCTTTCCGACTTCTTCCCATCTGTTGAAGATAAGAATGCGTTCACTTGTGTGCACAAATTGAGGAGAGGGAGGGCCACATTCAAAATTCAAAGTATTCATTGGCACTACCTTGGGTTTAATTGTCTATATGTGGACACAACTGAACTACAGAGTTCATGAGTAAAATATGGTAGAATGTACAGTTACATGTAACTTACATGTACACTGCATATTGAATTACGTAAGCACAGAAGTGCTGAACATGCACATTTGACATGTAACATATATGTATGTTACATGTGACATACTTACCAGACCTCCGAAAATATGACCAACATGTATAGATATAGGAGATGTGTGTAGGTTTGGTGAATAGAACACAAGTTTTGTGGATAATACCAATTTCTCATTTTACCTCCTCTTTGATGGTATTTAGTTACAATGCAATCTGAATCTGGCGTAAACAAGTGGTCCTCTGTCAGATGACTTCAAAAACTGATTTTGGTCGTCTGAAGAGAAAGTTGGTAGTCTGGGACAACCCATTAAAACAGTTGCCTTGTTAGGGACACATGAAACATTTTTCTCTTGCATTTTAAATTTCAAAACAAAATAAAAAAATAAATTGAATCCACAAGTTGGTAGTAGACATAAACCAGGAAAGTAACATACTTCCAAAAATCTCAACTTTAAGATAAATCAGAATTGGGAAAAGGACTGTTGGGCAGGGGTTTAGGCAGCCAGCCGTCTATTGCACGGCCAATTTCGCAAAATGAAGGCCTATTTTTCCGTGCACGGCTTGCCAAATATATATGAAGCCGTGCAAAGTTTTCTCAAGTTTTCAGGACTGAGTACGCAAATATACAGAGTTACAGAAATGATACAATTATGTCAATATTGTTTGGTTTTTCCCTTTTTGTTTCCAAACTTTCCCTGATTTTACCAATCAAATCTCGTGTTGACTAACCAATCTGCTTGCATTTTACCCTCCGATACAGGTTTCTAAGGGGGGTGTCGCACCTTTAACCCCCTCAAAGGCCCCTAAGACAGGCCCCTTGACACCCGCCTGTTTGGTACAATGACAAATAAGCGAAGATCGAAACGGGTCAGAGCCAAGATTTAAGGGTTACCAAATTGATCTATGTATGGGAAGGGAGAGTGTGATGAATATGTGCAGACAGGTAAGAGAGGAGGTAATGTGCAGAAAAACCTTAAATATACCTTTTGAAATAGTTTTGGTTCAAACGGAGGCATTTCAAGTTTGCTAAACTCTTATTGATGTCCTTTGTTGATGCAGTTATTCTCCAGTACTCTGAAAATTAAAACAAAAGACAATGTCGGATCACGTTGACAGGTAATCATGGAATACTTTATAGCAATGGTTCTCAATAGACTGTCGCACAGCCCAAACATAGTCTGGAAAAGGTTATATCATCCAGCCAGTGGAAGAAAATCTGACCCACAGTGTGAGGACAAAAACCATAATTTTGGCGAGAGAAGTTGAAATATACTCATATCATGGGTACAAAGAACAACATCTTAGGTGTTATGTAATGTCTTATTTATAAATACAATATCACATAATGTAGTGATTGGATTTTGTGGCATATACTCAAAAATTATGTACCTAAACAACTAAAGATGATAGAAAATTTGTTTCAAAGTCCAAACAGTTTCAAATAAAATTCACAAATAATTTTACAAGGTACTGTTTGATGTTTTAATCCTCCCTGAATTAAATCTTGGTAGGAGGTAGTAGCATAAAATTTCGAAACTTTTGAATAATAAATGGGACTCATGAATATGCAACACATACCATTTTGACAGAGATGTAGTTCCTTTAAGTTGGGCAAGACATGGCCAACAGCAATAGCGTCTCTCCAGGTAGCTCCTGTATAATTCAGAACTAGATTTTCCAGACAGCTTTTCGGGCATCCTTCAGGCCATGAAATGACATTCTAAAGAAGAAATTTAAGCATTTTTGATTCATGAGGGAAAGTGGTGAACACCACTAATATATGCATATGCATTTACTATGAAATCATCTGCTCCTTTGTTCCCGCCCACATTTGCTCCACCCCCTCATCCCAATGTCAGTGCTATAGATAAATATGTCAGCAAATTGATTTGAAAACAAATGTGTCTACCCTAAAGACATTTTGTGTCAAATGAATATGCAGGTACTGTATCCAGTGTTCATAATTTTTACTTTATGCGCAGACTGGTATATATACACTTTCGATACAAATTTCAAAGCATTTTCTATGAAATCAACTGCTCATTTTCTCCCTGCACCCTCCTCCCCCACATTGCTCCACCCCCTCATCCCAATCTCAGTGCTATAGATCACAAACATGTCAGCAATTTAATTTAAAACAAATTAGTCTACCCTATGACATACTATTCTATACACAGTGTCAATTGAACATTCCGGGTATTTATCATACCATGTGTTCACAGTGTATACTTTATACACAGACTGGTAGAGGTATATATATCTTTCGATACAAATTTCAAAGTGGTATTTGACACATATGCTTAAATCCCTAAACCATGAAAAATAAAATATCTAGTAAAAGAATCACTTCAATGGTAAAATGCATTAACTCTACATTTTACCTCCACAGAATAACAAGGTGGGAAAAAAAAAGGGAACTTTCCTCTAACAATTAGTGACAATGACTTACATTAAAAGGTCTAAATCTATTCCCAGTCAAGTTAAAAAACTTTAACTTTGGCAAGCTTGAAATAATTTTCATGACATCGCTCCAGTTACTTAGAAGATTCTGAGACAAATCTAAGTCCACCACGTTGGGGCAGAGCGACGAGATGCTATCGTGGGCGACATCTACACTGTCAATATTCGTGCTGCTCAAAACCTGCGAAACAAAAGGAAAATGATTAAATAAACAAAATCAGTGGCGGATTCAGAATTTTTCGGTTCACAGAAGCCTGTGCGACATGTCTCGATAGATACAGTACCTAAAGTAGTACCAAAACAGCAGCGCCTGAGAAGACATTGGTAAAAAGGATAGTATTCCCATCTACAATGTGTGTGTATTCTAGCCAATATAGTTTGCTACGTTCTTTCCAGCAAAATTTCATTTGCATCTAAATTTTTAGTGCTAAAAGAAATTTCAGAAGAGGAGTACGTCATGGTGCCCAGGCAATTATTCATAAAACTTGCCAGACAGACTCTGTTATAATCTGACTTTTATTGTCCTCCCTCTATGCAAATGTGTCTTTGTTCCATGCTGGCTGACTGCCTGTTGTTAACATGATTTTGGGTTGGCAGCAGTGGACCATATCATGTTGTGTTGTTCTCTTCCTGACCATGGTCAGTGAAAAGCTTATGCAGTAGCCATGTTGTCAAGTATAAATATGCTTTCAACTGTGTTGGTTTGCTGCATTCTGTGTTCACAGTATTATATTGTGATTTTCCATATCAACCTGGCCTGGACAATTGCATTACAGCTTCAGCTTCCACGCCATAGTTAGCTTCAATTGGCTCAGGCTGACACAGGTTTCTATTGACAGTATTTATCATGTCCTATGTGTTCTGTCCTACTGCAAGTATTCTCATCATACTTATCTAAAGCAGGTCTTTCACTAATTGTTACTTCATTTATTGAAAAATTTTTGACATTACCTATCACACCTAGAACCCTACCTTATAATTTTGGTATATTTAGAATTTTCCTGACCCAACACTTGTAGTGATATACATGGACTTAACTTATATTGTTCAAATATAATATTCTCCCAGTATCGCTATGTGCTTATTTATGGTTATTCTGACTTCGTAGACCTTCGCAGACCTACCAGCTTTTATATATATTTGTTTTATATAGCCTACTGTTCTGCAGTCCCAAACTTTTCCTTTTTTCATAGACATGGAATGCCTTGAGCAACTGTTCCATAACAAAAATTATTTTCTGATTACTGAGGCACAGATTGTGGAGTGTGATCCTAAAAATCTCATCACAAAGTCGTCACGATATCACAGACTAAACTTACATAAGCCGTTATGAGTGCAGAAAATTCTCTCAGTTAGGCCTGGGCTACAGCTAAGGGCTGGGCTACACCCTATGCAGGAGGCCCTTGGCCTACCTAACGTTACGCTTACGGTAACGTCGATCAGTTGGACGCAGTATTACATATCTTGTGTTTAGACCTACCACATTTGTGAGGTATTCGAGCTCAGCTGAGCAGCTAATGCGTCGTGGCCGACTGAATATAATCATATGTACG
Source organism: Apostichopus parvimensis (assembly GCA_000934455.1). Lineage (NCBI taxonomy): Eukaryota > Metazoa > Echinodermata > Holothuroidea > Aspidochirotida > Stichopodidae > Apostichopus > Apostichopus parvimensis. The sequence goes on from KN883719.1 coordinate 88,013, forward strand.
AAATTTTCTTCATTTTCGTCATCGACGCAGTATTTCTCCCTGAGAGCCTCGGAAAAGCTTTTCGTCATTCTTCTCCACAATATACCGCGATTTGATTGCTTCCAGGCAAACTTCTCAGATGAAATTGAAGAAATCGTTATTTCGCAGTTGGATACGCTACTCAGCTGGGCAATGGACAATTTCAAAACTTTTGTCTGTTTGTAAACGCTGTTTACATTGAAATACTATGACGTAGTCTACGAAAATTCACAAGAGGTCAAAAGAGCATATGGATATTCATATTTTGCGGTTTTTACTTGCAAGTGTCGCAATCCTACCAACGGAAATAGTATGAGTCAAGACAATAGAAATTGAACTAGGGCTTATTCACTTGATAATTAATATGGGTATTCCTGAACGGGGGTTCAGTAATCACGGGGACTAGAGGACCTGAATCCTGACTCGGACGAATTTGAAGCTGCCTTATTATTCTCTTTTATTAACAAGAACAATAGGTGTCAATGTTTCTAATTAGTGGAATGTTGGTTTGAGCGGACTCGGATCGGCTCGGACCCGGGCTGCAGTGGACTCTGACTCGGCTCGGATCAATATCGACTCGAACTCGGCTCTGACTCTTTTTTTGTTCAACTTGAATCATAGAAATTGTTTAGGCATATAAATGGAAATTTCTATGACTCGACTACAACTAACCACTGAAAGCAGCAGCGGTTCATGGTCAGAAACTTGAGGTTTCAATACTTGAGTATGAGGGTGAGGAATAAATTCCGAACGTGCAATGTAATATTTCCATTTTTTGTGTTATAGCCCCTAAATCGATGCAAAATATTTCAGTATGGCACGAAAAATCAATTAAACCCAAGCCTGTACTAAAATCAGTGCTTTTGACATATCTGCTTGTACACTGACATGTGGAACTTGTAGGATATTGCCCCACCCCAGGGACGTAGCTAAGGCCTGATGGTTGGGGGGAGGTGTAGTGGCTGAAATTCCAACTGGATGGGTTTTGGAGCCAGAAAATTCCGACTGCTGCCTTGTACCCCCCCCCCCCCCCCGCACTAATCGTCAACGATACGGTCAGTGTCAGTCAGGCACCCATCTTTCGCGACTGCACTTTTGTTCCGAACTTTTTGCGATACATTTGGACCTTATGGGGCAAAGTTTTTGCTTATGTTGATGGCACTTTTAAACATCCGTAGATTAGCATTGAGTGTTTTAATGGTATACCATAGAGATTCTCCCAACGACGTAGCCAGGAATTTGAAAGGGGAGCACTTTTTGCGACTGATATGGGGTAGGGGTCTAAGGGGAGGGGTGTCCCCCTCCCCTTTGAGATATTTTTGAACAATTGAAGGTCCTTAGATGCGATCTGGTGCAATTTGTTGCCAGTTTCATCATTATCATATGATATCATATTACTAGCAGATTTTGTTTCCTGTTTGAATTCTTTTACATGTTCTTTTACATAATATATCAGAAAGACAAACATAGTGCTCTTTTACAATTTTTCCAGAAGGATGATTCGTGTTTATTGTCCAATGTCTGGACTTTAATACATTTGACGAACTTAACTGATGGACAATATAAACTTTCATATTTTGTAAGACAGCCAGATTTGCAGTGGCCTAAAAAAAATATCGTTATCGCCGTGTATTAGCAGTGTAATAATTATTTATAGGAAGTGCGTATCACGTACGATTGCTAGCTTAGCTTCATAACATGCTGTTCGTGCAACAACTTAGGAAGAATCATAGAAAGGATGAGAACGAACGTTGTCGACGTTGTTGTGCATACGGTTCGTGACACTCCATCGAGTGAGGTTAGGTAGATACGGTATGTATTTTATTACGCAGTGGCCAACTGTAGGTTTGAAATAGGCTATAGGCTAAATTTAGCTAATTGCATCTGCCAAACTAAGTAAGTAGTTGAATCAGTAGGCCTGAATGTTATTACGATTATAATCGAGTTAACGGAGCTGACGAGTATTCAAGATCAAAAGAGCACTGACAAAATACCATGCTAAAAAACAAGTATATCCTGAACTTACTTGAAGCTAGCGAACAGGGTTGACCCACCCAATAGCAAAATTAATACATAAATTATCAGAACTGAAGCTGGCGAACGTTGTATTTATTTTAGAGTATTCAAAATCATACGAAGTTTTGTATGGTGGAGTATAAGGATCGCGAGATACAATTTCTCAATGTGACGAGGAAAACGTGGTAAATATGACTGATTAAAGGTCAATTTTGATCGAAAATTTTATGTCACTCACAAATTACAAGAACATGTATGAAAATAAGAGTGCGACAGTCAGAAAAATTAGAGTGCGACAGTCGGAAATTCCGAATTGAAGCTGGCGACAGTCGGAAATTCCGACAGTCGGAAATTCTGACTGTCGCACTCAAATTTTCCAACTATCGTCATTTTGACCAAGATTGGGGGGTGAGACACCCCCCAACACCCCCTCTAGCGACGTCCCTGCCCCACCCTCGTGTTTTGTACTAGTAGTCGTGGTAAGTTGAGTCTCGTCTATTCGACATGCTCAGTGATTAACCTCCGCCACGTCACGATCTTGCGCAAGGTTTATTGCTTCCTCGAAATTGGTAATGTTAAACACTAGATCCGTTGACAGAAACAATAAACCTTGATACTAGAGTAAACGCGACAGGACGTGTTCACTAAAATGAGCAAAACACAAGCAAATTTCCGAAGAAAGATGATGCTGACAACACACCACTGAGTGTCTTCTGGTAAATTGCTATTACCCAATTTTATACACTACTGTGACGTCATACGATTGATTTCAGGGGTCGTACATTTTCAGCTCATTATACGCCCATAATCCAGTTGTCCAACATGGCCGATTTCGGTGAATTCGAGAACACAAACGCTGAAAATGCTGCCCCAGCCGCAGAAGAAGTCGACCCAGCCGCTGAATTTCTTGCAAGGGAACAAGATCAATTAGCTGGGATCGAGGACGACAATGTAGGGGGTGATTCAACACCAGCAGACACTGAAAACGATTTCCTCGGCGGCGAAGGTATATATTAATGTGTAGAGGTGTATAGAGCAATTCCGCGACAACTCAGCCTGGAGGCAAAATGCGCCCTTTCATCGATTTGAAGTGTCAGAAATGGTCGAACCTATTCGCGTGGATAGCAAAAAAACACGCACAGAGACATTTCTAGTCGCCTGAGAAAGAAATCATAATGTTGCCTACATGAACTAGCCTAGGCCTCGGCTGTATGACTAGCATGTAGCTGGATAGGTAACACAAACTTAACTAGTCATGACCATTACCAATACCAAGATATAAAGTTTCTAACCTTCCATAGCAAATACTTTGTATGTCACTTATTCCAAAGTTTTAGCGAAATCACAGTTTGGTTCCCTATCCAGCTACAGTAGTCCTAGTAATACCGTTGTAGGCTGCTGTATTTATACAGCAGCCAATGTGTTACCCGCAAACGAATGGTGTTACAAAATACAACTTACAGTATTGTTAGTTTGCTGCCCACCATTCTCAGTGATACTATTAAAGGAATTTTTTAGTGAAAAATGGGATCCAGTCCTTCCGGTCATATATATATTTTTTTCTTTGAATTGCCCTTAGCATTGCCCTGTGATGAATTTCTGTGATAGAGTGCTTGAAATGTTGGCCTGTCCTGCCAGAAAATGTGAATCTAACACTGACTTACGTCAAGACCAGACGTCAGTGCGGCACAGTGGTCAGACTCGATCAGATCTCTCTTAGCTTGGCCTTGTTACGCAGGAATGTGTACAGACTTTGTGTACGGCTATGAATACAAAAGATCTCACTCTAAGCTTGGCCTTGATACAATACACAGGAATGTGTATGTACAGACTTCACCTACGGCTGTGATTCCAAAATCTCTCAAATAACAAATATCTGAACAACATATTATAAAGAAGAATTATTTGGAATTCTGGCACGTTTTAAGTCTCCAAAAGATTGCTAACTTGCAATTTCACCAAGAAATTACCATTTAAATCGCTAAATACTTTCAGAAATTTAAACTTTCCTCGCTTCAGTGTAGCTTGCTAATGATAGCGTCCCTGCAGCCCCCGAAGCAAAGTGCCGAGATGACGTCACAGTCGCTCATCATTATCCACTGTTTATATATAGATATATTACATTAAGTTGGAAGAAGGTTAAAAAATTCACTTACTAGGAGATCCTCAACTTTGTAATTTTACATCTTTTTCCCATTTATAGATAAACCCACAGGCGACCTTGTAGATGAATTCGGTGGTGCAGGAGATCCAATCCAGGTAAGAGTACAGTAATTATCGAGAACTTTCGTTTTCAAAATTGTCCAGAGAATTAGGAGGTGTGTATAACATGTCCATGTTTTAACTCCTCACCACTTAGGAGACATCAGGGGGCTTTGGATTGATCTCACCCCTGTATCTGTCCCTCTTCTGAAAAATTGGGGACTTTGTGGGTCTAGTGGAGTTGAAACTAAAATCATTTGCCTCAAGGTTAGGTAAAGAATGAAGAGACTGAAATTCTAGTACCCTTACCCTCACCCCTATAAAACACACAATTAAACATGACAAGAGGGAACCTTTTTTCTCCCATGTAAACTATGTTATGACTACATCCAGTTGTGTTCTTTTTTATCACCAGGGCGATGACTTTCCTCAGACTAACGGACCTAGCGATTCTTACTCTGCCATCTCAAGCATTGATAGATCAGAGAATGAACCAGAAAAAATTAAAATATGGAGAGAAGAACAAGTCGAAATGTTGGATAAGAAAGGTCCGCCTGCTTTTCTGAACTTTTATGTAGCTCTTGTTAGTTAAGATTATGACAGTATCTCTAGTTTACTCTTATTGTTGATAGTTATGTTTATAGTTTTTATTGTCTGATCTATTTAATTTCATTGTTATGTTCTGTTATTAAGTTTTAAGTTTCTTTCATTTATAAAAGCACTTTGAGATTACTTTTAGAAAAAGTACTATATAAATGTAACTGAATAATTAATTTAAAGAGATCTCCCAAATTTGCATAAATTTGACAAAGTTGTTGCATCAGTGGTTCCTTTGCAAGTGATAATGACAGTGTGACAATGTGATTATTGTCTGATCTATTTAATTTCATTATTATTTTCTGTTATTAACTTTTGAAGTTTCTTTTATTTATAAAGTACTTTGAGATTACTTTATAGAAAAAGTGCTATATAAATGTAATTGAATGATTAATAATAATACTAATAATTTGAACAGATTTAACATCTTGCATAAATTTGACAAAGTTTGTGCATCAGTCAGTGGTTCGTTTGCAAATGATAATGACAGCTGTATTAGATTTAACATTAATAGGATGTTTATGAAAGCAAATTATGTGAGATCAAAAGTTAAGTTTTGTTCAGAGAGACAAATGACCACCTAGTCCATTTAAAAGGGAGTTATGTGACAATTAGAGGTTTAAAGGAGTCCGATGCATATCTCACAAAGTTTTCAAAAATTTGACTGAAAGTTGGTTGGTCTATCAGTTGGTGGAACAGCTGTTATTGCTTTTTTTATTTGTTGCTCAATTGCTTTGTGGTTTGTCAACATTGGAAAAGAGATTTCAAGGGTGTCAAGGAAAAGGGTAACCGATGTATTTAAATTGTTCTGAAAGAGCAGTTGAATCATGAATGCATTGCCAATGGTTTCAATTTGAAAAAAAAAGGGTTGACAGAAATGTTTAAAGATGTAAAAACTGTTTCCTACAAAGCCTAATGCACTGAATATTTGTTAATGTTGTATTTTTTGTTGTCATGAAAATGCATTGCTTTGTTTGCTTAGATACTTTTTATCATTTTACTATAATACGTGTGTAGAATGTGAGGAATATTCATATCATACCATACGTACACATTTGCCCAAGAACACGACTCTTGAAGGTAATTATCCAAATTATAGCAATTGTCCTTTCATCACTTACCGAATTCTTAAAATGTGCTTGACCATCTTCAACTTTGTCAGATTCTCAGATCATATGTTAGTTTTAAGATAGTCTTTGATATGCAGGCATGAATACCGAGGATGATATGGAAATTGTTGCTCTTCCTCCAAGGGGGGTGGGGGAGGCCCTGTTTGGCGGGTCGTATACATGATAGACTAATGCGACACATTACCTGTAAATGTTTACCTCACAATGTGATTCTTGAATGCTTGCACTCAACCCACCAATTTCCCACATTAATGTGAATTGAGTAGTAAGCTGCTTCCTCCACACAAGCTCTTGGACAGTGATTGAGAAATAACATTGGCTGGTCTTTTTTCTTGTTAGATGAAGAATCACAGAACCTCCAAGAATCATGGAGAAAACAAGCGCAGAAGGAACTCGACGACTGGTATAACCGCGAGGCAGACCAACTGACGAAGAGTAAAGCATCAAATAGGTGAGATGACGTGACAATATTGATCACAGAATGAATTATAACCAAGAGAGCTTCAAAACTGAACATTCGGGTCTGAGCCCCCCCCCCCCACCAGTCACTCAAAATAAAGGTCCCAAGTGCTATTTTGAAATAATTTAGTTTTGTCAAGTCTCAGACTTGAGGAGCCGACTTAATAGGTTATCCAACTCCTTTCATCAATGAGCTACAAATGTATGAAGGAGTCAATTCACGTTACTGAAAGTAGTTATCTTTTAACCTGAACCTTACGGTACTGTTGTCATATTTTAGTGGTATGTAACAAATATGAATGCAAATTTGAAAACTTGTAAATGTGATGACTCTAAAATTTAATGTTAGATGAACCGAAATGAGTACAACAACTCTAGTGTTTTTGTGTGTAAGTCAAAGGTCATTTGGGGTTAGCAGAGGTCAAAGTCTGACCATCTTGCAAACACATTTAAGTCCAACTGTGAAGTTTCGTCGACTATAGACTAGGGGTGTAAACTTTACCTCGGTTAGCACAAGAGTCCTATTGTTTTTCTGTAGAGGTTCAAGGTTTATCTGAGATCCGAGAGAACATGTATATGAAATTCTCTTAAACAGATCCACATGAGTGCAAGAAACCTAGCTGGTCAGTTGAATTTGACGGTGTTACATTAAAGATTCTCATTTGAAGTGTTGCAAGAGAAATCACTTAGCCGTTTGGTGTTCTGGTCATCTTAAATTTTATTGAACACAAATATACTGCAGAAACTGAGATCATGTTTGCCAAATCTGATCAATTTTTAAACAAAAATGAGGTCTGTGACCAACTCTCTTCTCTCCCTCTCTCTTGCTCCCATCACAGAGCTGCCGAAGAGGCATTTATAAAGGAACGAGACGAGGAGACGCCGGGACAGGAATGGGAACGGATCGCCAGGCTCTGCGATTTCAACCCAAAGAATAACAAAAATACAAAAGACGTGACTCGTCTCCGTTCCATACTCCTCCACTTAAAGCAGTCGGGTCTGCAGCGGGCCTAGTTTTCTTTCTTTCCTTTTTCACATTTAGTCTATCCATTTACAAACCTCAATCCATTCCCCCTCCTCCTCCTAAACTTTACTCAGTGGATGTGGTCAGGCCTGGTTCTCATACCAGGTCGTCGTAGAGAGAATTTATATGAACCGGTGAAAGAGTTGCCCCTCGTGACAGTCGGAATGGTGAATTTTTGTCTGGGTGTATGTGTACATGGTATTGGGTGGCAAGAGTAAAATGATTTTGTAATTTAACTTGGAAGTTTGAACAGACCAAAAAAATGAAAGGGGAGAATCAATAGATATGTCGATGAATAAGACATCCCCGATACCGACGGTTCGGATAAAAAGGACTAACAGAAGTGTATTAGCGAAACGTGAAAAATTACGTACTGCAGTAATGCATTAATGATGTCGCTATTAAGGGAACGAGGGACGTGGAGTTGACAATCCCATACAAATGTGTAAGGTTGGCGGGCCTGTTTAACAAGATTCAATTAACTGGAGTGCCATCATCTTATTTCAAGATTTTCAAATCTTGTGAAAGTGTTTCTTAAGGATACAATGAACTGTTACATTTATCTCAGTTTGTTTACTCTTTTTGCTGGACCGAAGTAATGTCATGAAAGCGGCTCATTTTAAGCCCTGCTCAAAAATGTCAAAATATAAGAAATCTTTTACTTGCTTTAGCACTCCATGATCATGTTTCATTTGGTTTAAATTGGTTTCAATTTACAAAAGATATGGAAATGTGTAGCAACCTTTGTATAGTTGTAAATAGCCTAACACATAATGCATGTTATCTTCATAGTGGTTAGGTTACTTTGCTTTGATTGTTTTGACATTCAGGTGGCCAGCCAGACATCCTGCATTAGGTCGGATTGTCCGGCAATTCAGTGC
>KN883719.1:98297-110438 GCA_000934455.1 Apostichopus parvimensis
CCACCCCCACTCCAGCACCCTAAACCTCTTCCACCCCCACTCCAGCACCCTAAACCTCTTCCACCCCCACTCCAGCACCCTAAACCTCTTCCACCCCTTCCCTCCACCTTCCAGCCCTTCCTCTGCATTTACCAGTCCAATACCCATGAAACTGATCAAATTGTTGGTAAGCCTCAAACTGGTCTCCAAAATTCTGAAGGAACAGTTGTTCTTGAAATACCACCGTCATAAATTTGATTCCACTTGGAAAAGACTCAAATCATTCATAATTGATATACTATTGTTTTCTACTGAACTCAATACTTGATCGGCTTACATCATCGGTTATTTTATCTTATCACTGCATTGGCTCATTCCATCAGCTAGTAACTGCCATCTGTATGAAAATGTCACTCCATGTCAATACACTCATAGCTAATCAGTATGCACGGTTTGAAGACCAGGTTGAAGTTACCTGTTCATTTTTCATCAAGCGATTCCTGTTTAAATGTACTTTATAGTTGTTACTTTTGTCATTACGTTACATATGTAACCGATACTATTAATACAAATTAGAAACAAAGTAGTAAATCTCTGTGATTTAATTCTATTTTTATTGTTTCAAGTTGATCTTGTAACTGATCTTCCTTCGATAAGGACCCTTGGATAACGATAACAACCCCTTCGATAACGACCCCTTCGTGGTCGATAACGACCCCTTCGATAACGACCCCTTCGGTAACGAACCGAGTTGATCTTCCTTCAATCCCGACCCTTGTTTTTACCAGCACTTGATTTATTAATCATTTGTCATAATTTAAAATTGCTTTCATCCTTTTTTTTTTTTCCAAATAAGGTCGTGGGTCTTATTGTTATAGAAAATATGTGAGCAAGATTTTCCAAGAAGGCACAGGTGCTGATCGACAACCCCTCCCATCCAAAAAAAACAAAAAAAAACTTGGGTGTTATGAGGCCCCCTCTGCACTCTCCATTTTCCTAATGTATCTTACGAAACAGAATTCAGTGTTCTTTATCTCATTATCCCAGAGCACTTTCGTATCCAGCCCCTAAATGACCTCTAGACTAGACCCACCCCCTTTCTCCATTTTGTCAGGCCTGTAAGCAAGTTACATAACTATTTTTTTTTAATTTTTACAGGGCAGTTTGACTGGGGACCATAACTTTCCTTTATTTCCCTTTCAAGGACACATTTTGAGCCACTACTATGACATAAACTTATCTACACCATGACTAAAAGTCATGCATATGCTGGCCCCTTGGGGAATGTACTTTCTTTTTTTTTATTACCTGGATATAACCCAAATTGATGTGGTGACATTATTGCTTAAATGAACTTATCACTTCATACCAACTAGACTGTGAACTTTGTTCTTAAAGTCCTACACATTTAGCCAAGTAAATAGAATATTATGGTGCACAAATTATTTCACCACACCTCCTTTGAACTTTAACAATACACCAGTCCCCAAGAAAAGATGAAGCCCAATTCTTCATCTATTCAAGATGGCCCAGGTCATCCTACCTACTCAATGACCTGAACATGCCCTTCCTCCCCCCCCCCATCTGCCACCACATTCCCATATCCCTGCAACAATTACAACAAAAGAGACCTTAAAAAAGACAAAGAACACACAAGATGTCATTACTGCAGCATGTTAACATCCACATTTGCAATAATTTAGAAAAATGGCTATAAAATATAACTTTTTTAAGTTTTTTTAAAATTTATTTATCTTTTTTTTTTTTGTTGAGCAAGTGCAATTTGGTGAAAGTTAATGATAAATGAGAAAATCTCGTAATGATGTAGAGATACCTTGCAAATGTTTCTTAAGTAGATCTTTATCAGCAAATTGATGAGTGAGAACAAATTTGAATACAGAAATAAGACTTTTAAGAGTACAAAAATAAATGGAATATATTTCAGAAACCATCAAATTTGGAATACAACATTTATGTCTGAAAAATGTAGTCTTTTGAGTTGATTATTTCTCAAATCCTCCAACAAAAAATTCATCACATGAAGCTACAACAGGTTTTATTATGCTACATACAAATGGGGCAAAGTTTTAAGGGTTTTCTGGTGCCACTTGGACAGCAAATCTGGTTTTCCGAAGAATAAGCATAACAAAGAATGGTCAACATGTACACTGTAGGAGAGATGTGTAGGTTTGGTGAATAGAACAGCAACATGTATACTGTAGGAGAGATGTGTAGGTTTGGTGAATAGAACAGCAATATGTATACTGTAGGAGAGATGTGTAGGTTTGGTGAATAGAACAGCCATATGTATACTGTAGGAGAGATGTTTAGGTTTGGTAAATAGAACAGCAATATGTACACTGTATGAGAGATGTGTAGGTTTGGTTAATAGAAGACCAGTTTTAGGATTATACAAATTTATCAGTTTTGAGGATATTTAGTTACAACATAATCTGAATTTGATGTAAACAATTACGCATCAGCCTGGTTTTGGTTGTCCGAACAGAAATTTAGACCTTTAAAAATTTGCCCTGTTACAAAGGGATAGCTATTGGTCAAACAGATTGAATATTCATAACTATTCTGTAACATTAACATCTATGAAGAGTTGTGTGGAATCATTTGCCAATGGTAGTTGAGTCAGTATAAGTAACTGTACTGATACCAGTGAAATCACTGGTTAAAAGCACTGTAGTACATATCTCTATGGATAAATCTTTAAAAAAATATTATAATCCATGCACTTTTAGTGGAAAGTTTCTAATTTCAGTTATGAAATTAGATATAGTGGAGGTGAGGGGTGCCATGATCAAGTAGTGGATTGCTATCAAGTAGCCAGCTTGCTAAGAAGTAGCCAGCCGGTAATCAAGCAGCTATCTTGCAGTTAGGTAGCATGCTTGCTATCAGGTAGCATGCTTGCTATGAAGTAGCCAGCCGGTTATCAAGCAGCTATCTTGCTATGAATTAGCCAGCTCGCTATGAAGTAGCCAGTTGGTTATCAGGTAGCCAGCTTGCTATTGGGTAGCATGCTTGCTACCAGGTAGCCAACTTGCTTTGAAGTAGCCAGTTGGTTATCAGACAGCGAGCTTGCTATTAAGTAGCCAGTTGGTTATCAGGAAGCTAGCTTGCTATCAAGCAGCCAGCTTGCTATTGGGTAGGCAGTCCAGCTGGCTATTGGGTGGCCACCTGACTATCAACTAGAAGCTTAATATGAGGTAACGCTCTTATCAGGTAGCCAGCTCACTATGAGGTATCCAGCTGGTTATCATGGAGTCAGCTGGTTATCTGGTAGCCTGGCGGGTATTGGGCTATGAGCTGGTTAACTGATAGCCAGTTAGCTATCTGTGAGCTGGTAGGAGGTAACCAGCTGGTTATACATAGCAAGTCCAAGTAACAATTATAGCTCCTGAGCTGGGTTTGTTTGTCTTTCTTGGTAACTTCCTTATCAAATCACATGTGGTAGCTATGACAACCCATTTCAACATTCCAATGTTTCAATGGGCTCTAAAACACATTCCTTTTCAACAACCAGTAAGGTTAAAGTCTCCCCTTTCAACTTTCTTGAAGATAAAACTATAAAAAACAAGATAAAATCAAATGACGACTTCAATGCATCACAAAACACAAAAAAATAAAATAATTTGAAACAATTATGACCCAAAAATAGTTAATATTTAATAACACGCACCTTCTGCACTAACTTTTTTCATATTTCCCTAAATTGGTAAATATTTTCCGACTTACAAGGCATATGTTGGTTAAGTATTGCTATAATATATATAATATAATAATCTTCACATTAAATAAAGATAAAACAGAAAGAAAGAAAAAAAATAATATCTACCTTCTGCAGGATATTCATATTTTTTCTTCCATCGAATCCAAAATATGCTATAAAGTCAAATAATGGTCACCCATGCTGAAAATTCAGCAAGCATTTTACTACCACAGGCAAAGAATTTATACCACTAAGTCTTTTTATCTGCCTAAGTTTAACATTTGCCAACATCTGAGTACTTTTTTGTCTGTCTGGACACCACGCAAAAATTCTTTTGAAAATAGTTTTAAAAAAATTAATAATTTATCAAAATTTGTCTGAAAATTTTGGTTATAAATACAGCTCTCAACAGAGATGAATACCTTAGCACCAAAAAAAAAAAGGGAAAAAACAATACAACGAATAATGAGTAAAAGGTTTTAGTCTAGACTTTTTCATCTGGCAACAAATGAGACTTCTACTTATCAATGGGGTACAGCTTTTGACTTTAACATCTTAAGTACTGAGCTAACAAACAAGAGTTATGGAAGAAAGTAGTCGTTGCTCAAAATGTATAATGGATCAGAATTGTGGGTATTGGGTAAGGTAGCATACCATGTTGAAATTAATACCACATCGATGAGGGACCCTTTTAGTACAACCCTCCCTCTGCCTACATATGACCCACACCCACCAACATTATACCTGCATGTCAGCCAATAATCCTACACATGATCCAATTACATGGACATCAAAAGATAAGCCTTACATCCAGTGTACACTTACATCAAAGGATTAACCTTATATCCAGTGTTCTTGACACAATACCATTCAAACTTAAAGTAACTTTTGAAGCAGCATTGAACCTCCCATCACCTTCCATGAAACACTTCATGAAAGTACCCGAAATTCAGCACCCTTTGAATATGCATGAGGCAGTCTTCAACCTTCACAGGTATTTAACTAAAGGCTACTTGCATACTAAAATCTTCAAGGCTTTTAAAAAACTGAAGTCATACGATCAATCAAAGAAATTTAGACATTAAAACCTTTAAACAAGACCATTCTCCAAACAGTCAAAATATCTTTACAAGGCTATCTGTTTGAGAGATATCACGGTGTTGATGTTCCTATATACCACATATGCTAGAACAACCTATTTCCAAGTGATCAAAGAAACTGAAAATAAAATTCTGAAAACAAAACGTAGGTGTTATTAAAATGCTCTTAGTGCCCTTCTTAAATTACTAATGTGTTTATGTTTTGCATATATAGAAGTTGTGTTTTCAATTCTTGTGACTAAAATGTGTAAGAATTATTTTTTTTAATACAGCTTAACATCAGCTGTGCAAGAAGAATGCATCTCCTAGTGGCATAACAAATTGAACAAAATGGCATCTCCAAATAATGAATATTCATGAATTCTTCTGCAAAAGGTTTGGAGTTAGAAGGTCTAGCATATAACGGTATAGCTTTATGGCTTGGATTAACATTTCCTCTGAGTGCATATATACCATATCAAGAACCGTTTACCAGTAAAGAGTAAGGAGTTCGCGAGTTGTTCTGTCATACAGTCCATCAGAGTTTCGTCAGATGTGGTTTAACGTGATTGGAAGCGCCCCCTGTGTCTGTTTCATCCTCAAATACTACGTTGTCCCTCGCTTCCATCTCAGCTGTCGTTTCCTGAGAACAAGGAAAAAATTAGAAGAGACTTTAACAGGTGAAGACTAATGACACAATCATTTTACTGCAGTTTCTTACAATTTTCATTGATCTGAAAGGTCTTGTTTAGACACAAGAAATTACACTCCAGTTTTGTTTCACAAAAATTCTGAGGTAAATGGGTGGGGGTAGAAGGGTTGGGTGGGGGAGGAGGAACAAAGAGATAAGATGGAATGAGGCAACAATGACAAAGGGGGGGGGGTAGGGCTGATGAAAGGAAAGGGAAAGAGAGGGAGGTGGATATGACACAACATTGACAAAGGGGATGGGGATAGGTAGGGGGTAGGGGGAGGGAAAGGAAGGGGATGGAGGGAGATGGTTACAATGAAATAACACTAGCAAGCATAAGAACTTGTATGCACACTTGTCGGTCTACACTTGGGCATTTCTACTGTGATATTTTAGCTCTAGGAGGGGTAGTAGTAGGGTAACCTACCAAAGTCTTCCTTACAGCCAATCGCAATTTTGACCCTGTCTCCATGGGGTCATACCATCAGCGGTCACAGTGGTAGTTTTCATTCCACACCACTAAAAAAACATTTTTACTTTCCTTGCTCCACTCATAAAGACAAATATTGATTGCAACTATTGTTACTCTGTCAGCTACAGATCTCTCCGTATGGATGTTTCTCCAAACTTTATCGTTAACCAACAACCTCTGTTATACTACACTGATTATTAAACATCATAACAATACAAACTTTCTGAGACTATGCCATCACACATTGACAAACAGCAACCCCGTGACACAACTTTTAAGCCCTGATTATCTCCTAAAACTAAAAGGGATCATAAAATATTCTTAACATTTTTACAGGAGTGTTAAACCTTTCATCAGACAGATCTTTCTCATATGTGCCATAGATGATGGTCGGGCATAGTTTTTCTTTTAACTTTACCTGTGGGAGTTCGATATGGTAAACCATAGCTTCCAAAGCCCAGCTATTTCTCCATTTCTCCTTGGGACTCTGTGGTGTTGCATATTCAATAATGTTTTTGTTTTGCTCACTAAATGCACTGGCCTTCCTCTTCCTCTTTACTTGGCAAAAATGGTAAAGGATATCTGAACAGACAGAAAAAAAAGATAAAAAAAAAAAAAATGCTAAAAAATTGAAAATTAATATGTCCAATGATAAAGAAAAATATGTTTACATTCAAAACTTAAATATTCTTCTGCTAACTTTCAAACTCATCCATGGCACTCATCCCAGGCCCCACCTTCTTACAAAATCTTTTCCACCGGTACAACCCTCTCACTGTCTTTGCTCTAGTTTTTAAGTTTCACTATTTTCTCCTTCTTGACCACAAAGTCTTATGGTCATCATGCTTTTTCAGTCTATTTTCTGTCATTCTGTGGAATAGTCTGCCTCTCCAGGTTAAAGAAGCTGAATCTATATCGAACTTCAAAATATTACTTAAGACTCATCTATTCTCAATGTTTTAGTTTGTTCCTTATGTCACTCTGTCCTCTCTTTCATAGCGCAACAATACATAATGTGTGTTGTGCTATATAACAATAGTGTATTATCATTTTTATTTGTGGGCGGAGCCTATAAAACCTGCGGTAGGAAGAATTTTATTAAAAAGACATGAGTTTATCTTCATTCATTCCCTTTTTAAGTCAAGTTTAACTTACCTGAAACAGCACCACAAAAGGGAGCTTAAGGTAAATTCAAAATATGCAAAATATAGAAAACAGCCCTTCAGGGGGCGGGGCTTATGAATTTGTGGGCGTGTACAAATAAAAACACAGTGAAACAGTCTTTTGGATAGCCACAACTTGATTCTGGAGGTAAGATGCTAGAAATTTTGCAAATGTTCAAGAAAAATATGGCTCTAAGACATAGGCAATATTTTAATGTGATTTCATCAATTTTTGGAGACAAAAAAGGGAAAATATCTGACACAACTTTCTCATTGGTCATGGGCAGTGGTATTTATGCCAAGTGAAACACACATGCCAATTTATGCCTTAAACTAATGAGTAAGGAAAATAATGATCCTGGGTAGTTCCAGGTTCCCACAATACAATTTGTGAAATATTTTTCAATGGGTAAAGGCTGCTCTTGAGGTGACCCACCTACTTAGTGGGATGCCCAAGCTAAGCGACCTACCCTAACCCAATTAAATGAAATATACGGCTTTGTTACCACTTTTAACATGGAAACTAATTGAGAATATGTGCAGCACAGAATTTCCTATCTTCCAACTGGTAGATTTGTAAGGGTGGCAAGATTTTACAACCCCTCAGCGCTAGCTTTCATGCATTCTGGAGAAATTAATTGGTTCGATTCTGAGGGATGCTGTTCTGGTGGGTTGTGGCTCATTCCACATGGAAGATCCTGGTTCGTGAGCCTTAAAGTTTACTGACCACTGGCTTTGTAGTATGCATCACAAGTTTAGTAATGTTGGTAAGGTTAATTAATTGGACTAATTGGCAATTTATTTTAATTTGAACGTCACATCTATGATATGTGTCACATTGCCTACCTGTCTGTCTGGTAGACAACATTGATGACCTTTAAAAGCTGATCTTTTTCTGAGAATTTTTTTTTTTTTTTCAAGTTCTTAAGATATTGCATTTATTTGTTACAAAAATAATTTACGCAACAAGGTTGAAACCGACGTTGAGTTCGATTTTTTCGTGTGGCGAGAGATTTTACCGTTTTTTAAAGACAGCTCACACTACTCTAACAATGTGACTGAAGGTACGAGAGAATTGAAGGATTCACTCACATAGAAAGAATATGAGAGCAGCTACTGCCACTGCGACCAGGAACCACTCTATTATGGACAACGCATCCGACGGGCCTGGAATTCCAGTCGTTGCCATGGTAACTGCTGAAGATGATGTAGCTATTGTCTCCTCAGTGCTGTTATCTTTGATTTCTGTTGCAAGGCTACTCACAGTTTCGCTTTGACTTTGAGTAGAAGTTCCACTGCGTGTGGTCCCGCGAGATGTTGTAGACCCGATCGTCTCGAGAGGTGTCGACATGGCACTGGCGGTTGAAAGACTTTTGGTGGTAGCTGCGATTGTACCGGTTAATTGAGATGTAGTCACAGTCGGACCTGTTGCAGTTCCTCCTTGAGGGGAACTACTGGGCAACGATGTTGATATGGAAGGAGGCATCGTGGGAGTTGTAGCGGACAATGTGGAAGGAGGCATTGTGGGAGTTGTAGCGGATAATGTGGAAGGTAAGACAGTTTGAGTTGTAGTAAAGAGTTGGAATTCTGTGGTTGGACCTCTAGTAGAAGCCAAGGAGTTTATCGTGTCCATAATGGTTGTTAATGCAGTCTGGTCAGGGACAGTGACTCCAACGGTCGATGCTGCGCTTTGAGCTTCCGTGGTCACCAACAAGAAAGAAATCATGGCAAGTAGAGGACAACTAAAGGCTGTTGAAAAAAGTGGAAAAAAAAAAGACTTCATTTTCATTCTGCAGGGTGCGATTATCATTATTATTGAACTGATATTGTTTATGGAAATATCCACTTCACTTATAGATCACAATTTTCTGCCATCAAGAAAACTTGCCACAGAGTCACAGAAATTTCATTTTGGCACTGAAATTTTGAGAATTAAATCAACATACTAAATAAGTGAATTATAATTCAAATGCATCATAATGATCAAAAAGAATTTCCCAAATGTTTCTTAAACAGAAAGTGTCCACAAAGATATAATTGATCCAGGGTTGCAATGGGCTTCTAACTTCACAACCAATTGATTCAATTAGATGGTACCTCTAAAGTCTGAACTAATTGCAAGTTCTGAATACTGACCATGCAGGCCCATTGTAACTTAGTAGAATAGGTCTTGTCAATATGCACAGTTGAACTTTATGTCATTTTGCCTTCTGTTTAGTAAACAAAGATCCTTTTAATGAGGTTATGGATACGGATGACAGCTATAACGTCTGTTGGCATGTTTTGAAACATTTTGGTGACATTTCAAATATATCTGAATTAAGCACTTTATATTTCTGATTTTCAAAACCAAAATAAAACGGTGCATATTCACTACGCTAGTACAGCCTTACTGTAGGTGAAGTCTGTAGGCTATACAGTACCTGAAAATCGTCTTCGAAGGCCACAAATGGACCCTCCCATCAACTCCAACTTTCGATACATTTTGGAAGTATCTGCTACTTCACATGTCACAGTTCTGCAAATTGCTCTATAGAATAAAGAGGACAGATAATCATTTTCTCAGACTTTGTAAATAGCCTAGTCTGACAATAACCATGTTGATTACATATAGCCTATGGTAATAAGGAATCCCAAATTGTTTCAGGTCGCAAGTTTTTGTTTGGGGCTTAGTAGACCACATATCAAAACCAAATACTGTATACTGCAGTTCATCCCAGATTATTCAAACCAGATATGCATACATCGAACATTACATAGGGTATATTAATAAAGTGTTCAACACTTTTGTGTAACAGTTTTGGAAAACTGTGAACTTTGTCTCTTATAGATTACTATGGTTCTTGTGTACAAACATTGCTATACATCTTTGCATTTTTCTTGTAGTAAATTGACTATTCTGCAATTTGATCCTGGATAACTTATTCCCTGTTACTACAAAACGTTGTAGTATACGTACGCAGAGAATTCTTTGAGGAGTAAGACAGAGATGCATTAATATGAATTCTGATTTTCCCAGATCTATTGCTCTCTCAGTTTCAAAACCTTGCTAAAACTATATTTTCAAATGATTTCCATGGTTTATATACCCTCTGAAAGAGTTGTAGACAAATCTTAATCACAACAGCCCCACTGGATGAGATCATTGCCATACAGGATGTTAAATAGAGTATGATTATTGAAGGGGATATAAATTATCCAAATAAGTAAAGAATTTGAAATCCAAGCATTTCTGCCTCCTATAGCAATTGACATATGGCAAACTCCACTCTTTTGTAAATTTATACCTTCATATACAACTACACTGGGGTATTCCATTCTGCCAAGCTTGCTAACACTTACAGTTCCCCTGCTCAGCTTAATTACTTAGTTGATCAACAACATTTAACTGAATAAGAAAAGCATCTGCTAGTGAATCTGACAAACTTGAACCCACAGCCAAGTTGGCTAGGCCTTAACTCCATGGCAGGACCTTGCGCATTTTAATTGCAACATTTCAAATAACCCAAGGATGCTGCAAGCTGTAGGCGGCTGCGCCCGGTAGTTCTGAATGCCGCCCAGCACAAACAGTATTTTAAACATTTCTGCCCGGCACTTTTATTAAATTTAATTTAACAAATGTTACCATCACCAAAATTTGGTTTAATACTTGGCACAGAAAAGGGAAAGACTGCACCATTTGCCATCCATGCATACTTCATTTGCAAAAATTTTCAATTGGGTAGGGGGCCCCCACCCACGAATTCTCTCCCCCAGGACATGGATCACTCTACCGCACAAATTTGCCCGGCATTCATTATTCCTGAGCACATCCCTGATAACTATGATCCAACACAGGTATAGTACACAACCTCACGAACACAGTAACGATTTTAATTTAACTTCCAAAAAGTTCTAACAGCAAGGTTGGTCTACCTGCCACATAGGCCTAGCCACAGAACCATCATTAGCCAATAATGGTTAGTTAGCAGCAATAATAGCCTAGGAAAATAATACTGGCACCAGTAGTACATGTCACTAGCCTATACTATGCTGTATGCAAACCTTGATATACAGAAATACCGGTTTAGTCCATTTGATGATCAGACGCACTCGCTGTATAGCCTACATTTTACTCTTATTGTCAGAGAAAGAAATCGAGAGCATATTATCACACCTGTTGATAAATTCCTCATTGTCTCAAGATCGTCGCCTTATCGATCACGGCTATCCACCCCTCTTCAGTTCTAAACTTTACACCGCAAAACGTAGTCCCCCGCTCTAATCATTTTCATAGGCATTGAGTTGGTGACGGAGTTAACAACTTAATACACAGATATTGTGCGTTAAAAATTTAGGTGATTGTAAATAGTATAATTTTTTTTTAAATATTCACAATTCATATTGAACCTTCTCACAGAGCCATAATACATTCTTTTTAAAAATTCGGTAAGAATTGACCCAAGTGATTATTGAAGAAAGTATGGAAGAAGTCATATTATCGTAGTACGAATATTGATAACTGAATATCTGGTATAACGTTGAGCTCTGTGGCCTTTCGTTGTGAATGGGATGGAGGTGCGGCAAACTGAGTTGTTCGGTTTTGGAATAGCGCCGCTACTTCGGTTAAAAGGTGTTATTTTTTCCTTCGTCAGATTGGAGCGAGGACGTGAGTGAGTGGCACCCTCCCCGGCCACCCCTACCCATCGATACAGGGTAAGCTCCGTCGAGAAATAGGCTTCAATGTCGAGGGTCGGAAACAAACGAATACAAGGAGTGAGAATGACTTTGATTTGAAGGGAACCAAAAATGTAAACTTTCCAGCAACATGGATCATTTGCAATTTGACTGCAAAAAGTCAAAAAATTTAATGTTTTCATTCAACAAAGGGATTTGGCAATATCATGTATGTAAATTTCTCATTACAATGTTTAATTTAACAACACAGGAGCAGGTTTAATTAAAGGTCAAGTGACACGTAACAGATTTCCTTCAAACTTGCACAAATTGAGAAGCTACATATCAAAACCCTATACTCCAAATTTGGAGTTCCACGATTG
>KN883720.1:17943-30942 GCA_000934455.1 Apostichopus parvimensis
CCCCCCCCCCTCCTCCCACCCACATAGTGAATTGAAGAAAAAAACTGATGAAGATTTGTTTGCAGTCTTTGAAAGAGCTGACAAAAATGACAGAAAAAGACTTTTTAAGCCAAGGCTAAATAGGACAGCTTCAAAAGAAACCATTGCTATGTCAGGAGTGGATTTGCATCAATATTTGATTACAGTTAATATAGGTATCTGTCACACAGTTGTCAAAGTTGGATGAAAATGCCTCTGGTCATTATAAAATTTTGATGAAATATTTGAAGTCCAGAGTTTCGTAGATATGTCGTTACCTGTGCAACATATAGTTTTACACTAATTATATAGTTCAATGCATCCGAATTGTTGACATACTGTAGTAATATATGCAAGAAGATCAAGTCCCTCCTTTCTTATTTTTATTTTTTATTTATTGGCATATTGCGACAGTTCTACCAAAAAAACTGTATAACTTAAAGTGATATTGCAACTGTTGAATAACTAAGTTACAAAAAGTAATTTAGTTTGGTTTTACTTTTTTTATTTTATTTTATTTTATTTTTTTATAATTCACATAGAAACTGCAAAAGTAGAACAATTTGTTTGAAAACCAGTGAAGACTTTTCCTTCAATTTACTTGAAAAATTTGACTTGAAAAGTTCAGTGTTCAACTATATTACACGGGATTTTAGTTTTTGGAAGACATGGCAAGAAGAAGAAAAACTTAAAATCAAAATCTGATCAGATTCTATTGTGTAAAAGTAAGTTGGCCTGACGTTACGATCCTAGCAGGATCTTTTCTAAAGGCTAAATGACAAGTAGATTCTTTTCATAACTAAAATGATTACAACATGCGACTTTTGAATAACTAGTACTGCGACAATTACAAACAAAATTCATACTGTGCAAGGTTCGAAATGTAAGTTTGACTTCTGATGAAACACAGAATGTTGTGCTAGGTTTTTTATGTCACCCATCGATCGAGTCTCTCTGAGTGCTTCTTGGAGATTACGTCAATTTTTTAGGCGAGTATTCCCGGCAGCTGCATATACATGTGAAATGATTAATATTCTTAAAAAACCCAAAATAGAATGCACAATTACATGAGCTGAGCTCAGAATTTTCCATTTGATGAAGTGGAAATTCATTGATATGAATTGCAACAACTATGTGTTGCTATATACAGGTATCTGTTGTAATTAACTTAAAATTCTGATCAAAAGAACTTCCAAAGTTTCATTGTAATTTGGGTCAAAATGCAAAATATGCAATTAAAAGGTAACTTTAGGCAGAATTTCAGCTTTGGTATGTGGTATTGTTCAATTAAAGAAAATAGAGAAGTTTAAAGTGTCAAACTATTTTTCATATAGCTTTTTCAGTTGTAAAGATATTCACCGATTAAAGAAGCTAATTAACCTCTGGAAGGCTCCTTTAATATATCTAATTTGATGATGCTGTTACATACTGTCATGTGACGCTGGTGAAGGCTTACATACTGTCATGTGACGCTGGTGAGTGCTGACATACTGTCATGTGACATTGATTCAGGGATCTGTAAATACTGAACATATCCTGCAAGTTAGGACCTATATGACATCATCCTCCATTAAAACTCTGTAGAGCCTGATTATATACGCAAGGAATTTGTTATTGACTTTGTGAGAATAATGTAGATTAATCACTTCCAATCTAAATTTAAAAAAGAAAAAGCAAAAAAGGACTGCATGGTTTCAGCTGTAGATGTTGGTTTGTGGTGATGTAAAAATCTATATGTTGCAAAATAGCCTACTGCACTTTAATGTAACTGGAGGCATGTATCATCATCATGTGATATGCATCTCCATCCCAGTAGTCTTGTTCTGCTTAATCTTGATGTTAAATCAACACACATGGAGCAGTTCCATAAATCCATTGGGATCTGATTAACATCATGTAAAATTGTGCCTGTTCTAGATTCAATATTTATAGAGGCTCAGTATATATAGCTGTGACTGCAGTAGCTTGTTAGGGTCAAGGTTTAATTAGTCTTACGAATATTCATAAAGTATCCAGTTTTCCTTCTTCCTTTCATGTTAGTATTTTCATAGCATTTCCCATCACATTTTGTTCTGTTTTTTTTTGGGGGGGGGGGTCCTTTTTGGGAGTCAAGATATGGTTGATTGAATGGAACCTTTGTTTGATGGCATAACGAACCCTTGATTATAATTAGCTGCGATGGATCACAGTAGGTGGTCTGTGATGTCATCACGGCAAATGATCTTCAAAAGCTTTACTTACCTATTATAAAATTCTTGTGGAGTTTGCTGATATATTTAGAATGTTTGCATAGCTAAATATTATGTTCTTCTGTTTTTAGATTATAATTATTATTTTTTTTCTTGTAGAAATGTTACTTTACTCTGTGAATAAGTGAATTAAATATTATAAGCAAAAGGGATACTTTTTCAGCTAACTTACTGTGATGACATTTCATTCTTAGCCTGTTGCCAGATGACTTCACAAAATACCGCCAAATTTGAATAATTCATATCTTTGCAGTTCAAAATGCTACGAGGGTGCGGTTTGACTTAAAGATGCAGAAAATTCCCAGCATTTTTTATCAATCAATGATTTTCAGCCACTGGGATAATGATTCCATTAATTATTAATATTATCAAAAGAGATTTCACATCTGTGCATAATACGTCAAGAGAGGTTGTAATTGAAGTAGTCAGAGTTGCCTGCACTAATTGTATCAATATTGACTTTTCACACATTTATACAACTATAACTCTGTCAATGCTTGAGAGACTTAAGGATTAATGTGAGAGTTGTACTTCAGTGATTATATAGATGTGGGGGAAATCAATTTAAATTTTGAAAATTGGTTATGATAAAGAGTTAAAGTGTTGCGATCGGTGTAGTTCAAGTATTAAAGACAGTTTGAACTAATAATCTCCAATGATATTAATGTTCCTGAGGAAAGGGATGGAGGGGAGGGGGTTAGGATATCAGAGTACATGGGGAAAGGAGGGAGGGGGAGGGAAGGGGGCCAGGGTTTGGTCTATTGTAATATCCAGTAAGTTGGCCAATTGAGTTCTATTTTACTGCTAACTTCAATTTAATCTATATTCAGTTAGATTTAAAATAGATTCAATTAGTAGGAAAGATTGAGTCGTGGATTAGTCAAATTTACACGATGTAAATAGTGCAGAAGATTTTCAAGTATTTCTTGAAAATTTGATATAGAAGATACATGTATGTTACCAGCAGGTATTTTAGCTACCATTTGGTTGCCAATTCTTCAATCCATTTTATGATTTTAAAAATCCTTAAGAATTGATGAGCTGGTTATTAAATATTATGCCATGGCTTATCTTAATAATTTTTTTGTTCTTTTTTAAATTTTTATGATTACCTTATAGGTTCATTGTAGCAGACATACTCTAAGTGTTTAAATGTGAATACATATTATACCTATAGAATTTCAAAGAAGTTGTTGCTGTGATAACTGCACCAGCTTCCTAATTTCAATAAGTAAAACAAATTGTATAATTTATGTCGTTTTCACGTGCAGAGATTGTCTCTCCGTCGAAATGAACACATTTACATTTCAAGGACAATGCCATCGCATTTTCAAATGTTATTTTTTCCTCCCCGTAATCAAATTATTCACTTGTACTGCAGTCTGTTAGTGAACAGCTCTCCTCCACTCACTGCAGCCAGCTTCCCTAACATTGTGATGTTTAATTTAGGCCGTCAGATTCTGAAAATCTATGCCAGAAATCCTTCATACAAAAAAAAAAATATATATACACACATGCAGGACTCGCCATAACGGGTGATACCCTGAATGTTACAGTTTTACTCGGTAATAGAGTACATCACTTTTTCTGTTCAATTTTGCAACCCTCTCTCTCTCGATCTCTATCTATTCTCGCCATCTCTTTTCTATCTATCACTGTCTCTGCCAGAAAATATTATTCAAAGGAATTCACCTTACCTGTTAAAAGTGTTCTGATATCAACTGTCCAATTCAAGATTGACCCATATATTTTTTTTAGTCAATCGTAAAAAAAAAAAAAAAGTAAAAAAAAAGCCGAAGTGAAATATTGGGTGTCAGCCGAATTAGGATGCTTTTCATGGTAGACGTGTGGTGTAAATTTAGAGAAGAGAGAGATCAAGTAATAATATGACATTAAAGCACCGAATGGAGGTTCGTTCTGGTGGTTGTTGTCGTAGTCGATAACGACGACGACAAGCTTTGCTTAACTGCCTCTTCTTTTAATTTGATGTGCTATTCCGCCTTTGTGTGTAAGTCCTCCGAACGTATTTCCCTACTGGTTCGAAACGAAGAGCAGCCGAGACGAAGGATATTTTTCTCGTATACCGAAAAACCGACAGAGAGGTTTCCCGTCCAAAATGAAACGTTAGATTTCGACTCGAGAGGCGAAAATGATTTTGGGAAATATTCACATTGGAAGAAAGGGATTTAAAATAATCAGCTATTAGGTATGAGGAGGATGGTTTGGCGAGAAGAGAATTGTATGACAATTTGATAAGAGGAGGAAGAGTCCTTGATTTGAAACAGCTGTTGAAGACATCCATTTCTTTAAGCTTGAAAAGAACCATGGAATGCTTTCTGTGTTTTAGGTGCAGCAGTAAGGTGAGTAAATGCAAGTGCTTACATTGCTTTGCATTGCTATACATATATATGCTTTAACTGGCTGAGACATGTATGCATAAAGAGCTGTCGTGAGACATTGCTTTGAAGCTGTCTTACAGTGGGTTGATCTCGGCAAAGCAAAAGAGATATCTGTTATGTTTCTGTTTTGACTTGACCATTTGTCACTGGTGTGTATAAAACTAATTTGTATCTTTGTCGATAGTCATGACTATAATACATTCATGTCTCAATTGAGAACTGGATAGTTCGGTGAGGTTACTATCAAAACAATTCTTTCACAGACGTAAGGGAATAAAAATTGGCACAGAATGTCTGCGTACAGCATTGCCACAGTGTCAACTCATTCGATTGATTACAGTGCAGTGTTGTAATTCCTGTAAAAGCAAAACAAGATTCCCTTAGAAAGGAGAGAAGAAAAAAAAACAAAATGAAATGAAATTGCATCTACTTTGCTGAAGTATAGGGTAAGAGCAGCAGTAAAATGTCTCGTGGCAGATAAACCGTAAAGTACGGCTGCCGTCTCACGACCCGCAGAGAGGATTTACGCTGATGGTGACGAAGATGGCACCTTTTGTTTACAGTATTTGCTCGGAGCACTCAAGCATCTCGTAATCCCGCTGTAGATTACTATAAAACCCAGCCTTTTTATTCCCGGAGTTGAAGATATAGAGCTAGGACAGGAAATGCAAAGTTACGTAGAAATAGAAGACAGAGGATGGTGATCGATGTAGCGCTATGCACACAATGTGGTTTTTAACCGCACGGTCTACTAGTCATACAGCTAGCGGAAAAAATACCTCATATTTATCAAGAGTCTAAAATGCATTTCATTGTTGGGTGGGTGTTTGGTGGAGTGAGGCGGGCTGATTGCCTGATTATGGTTGTTAGACAATCTATGCTTTCCATCCCAAGAGACAGTCTAGGGTCATTGGTTTAACATTCACAATTAGAGAGGATTTCTCTTTGTAAGGCGTTAAAGGTTTACTTTTGGAAGAGATCTTGGAAACTTCAAGAAGTAAATATTAATGATTGTCCAAAGGAACCATTGGTTTAAAGTGAGTGGAATTTGAAACCAGGGAAGTCATTATATTTGGTAACATAACAACAATGGAAAGGTTGAATTCTGTAAAATACTTCATACAATAGTGAGTTTATTTTATGTGTTACTTTTCATCTTCGATATCATTAACACAATCTTATCTACTTTTTGTGCATAAAAGGCAATATTTATTAGACTTATAAGAGTGCATTTAAACTCGTGACAAATTAAGTTGTTAAGTTGTCTAGATCAAATTAACATATAATTTTAATTATAATTACTGGGAAAATATTAAAACTATACTTTGTGTTTTGCTGTTTGTTCAGAACTATGAATATTTAAATCCATGTCATATTTGCAATTTGATTAACAAATTTGATGAAGAATCATAACCAGTTTTGTGAACAAGTCATGTGATTGGCCTCAAAGGGATCAAGCGCATGCATTAAATTAACAATTTATGGATGTTTTTGTACATTTCCCCAGTTTAGATCGAAGTTAGAGATATATGAATTATACCGTTTGAATCAGTGTTACATTCTCACATGCTATACATGGCAGCCATTTTGCAAACTCTTAGTATAATGACTGTTTTACTCCATGGGAGAGTATGTTGTTGATAAATTAGGGATGGGCCAACATTGATGCAAGGGCGATGTAAAATCCACAGTGCTGGAAAAAGAAAGGGGAAAAAAATGACCGAAGGGCGTTTGGGACGGGCAGACAATTAAACCAACACATCTGAAGTTGAATGTTCAGTCATATCTACGCAAACTTTAATATGCATTGCTGTATAGTCACTCTATTGTACAATAGCATATATATACATGTATAGAGAGTGAGAGAGTGGATATTTGCTGATCGACACATTGGGAATTAAAATTTATGGGTCCATTCACCCTAGACTAGATTGTCACCCTCAAATATTGTTTGATTGGAACTATTAATACATAAAGTATGTAATAATTCACAGATTGATCAATACATACAACACCAAGGCATTCTCTACAGGGTTGACTTGTAGGTCACATATGGTTTATCTATAGAGGAGTTTAGTAAACCCATCCATCAAACACCAATTTGATAACCCTGAGCTAGCTCTTTGAGGCTGATCTGTTTACCTCATTATCAATTATTTTACATTGCTGCTTCTCATTCCCTTTGGTTTAAAGATTATAATGTCACTGACCCTCTTAAGGCTATCCTTTTCCATAAAGGTATGTCATGAACAAAACAATCAAAGACATTTCATGTGGCATACCTTGAAACCAGGTTGTTAATTCTCTGCCTGCTGGTATGCCATTGAAATTCTTCACTTTGTTCATGTGACCATTAACAAATCTGCTAGAATTGCCAAATAACAGTCATTCAGTGTCAGGCTCGATCAAGTAGTTTTACGTCACCGAGACGGTTAATTGTCTAATTTGACATTCCTCCGTGTCTTGGGTCTTATTTTAAGGGTCTGAATCCCAGTAAACTATCTTTTCAACAGTTTCACAAGCAATTATAACAGTACCTTGCAAGACGTCATGGATGGCCTTATAATGACCTACCAACATTCTTCTGGAGTACAAGATTAAATACTCTTTATAGGACTAGTACTATCACTAAAGCTGTAATGAATGGTTGAGTTGTTTCCTGTAGACTTGTTGGCATAGATGGATTTTTGTACCTTGCAAGATGGTCTTGTGTTCTTCTGTATGAAGGTAGAATTTATCCTTTTTTTTGCATTCTTTAAACTCTTGTTGTTCCTTAAAATCGTCCATGTATGTATACTTTAACAGAAGTGTATCCACGTTGCGAATATTCAGCCGCTAGTGATACAACTTTCTTCAAGTTCATTTATATGCCGTCTTGTCTAAAGTTGGTGATTTACGTCATTCTGCTCCACATGTAACAGTACATTTTGAACGTACGTAGAATAAACTCTGTTGATGATCGCTGACAATGTGGGAGACAAGCTACTGTAGTCCTGTACGTGACTTAATGGTGATGTCTGGCACCCAAAATTTTGGCCCCTTGTATGTATGTATGCGTGCATGTATGTACAGTATGTGTGTATGTATGTATATTAGATCCTCCTGCAGGCAGAAACTCGCAAAGAAGCCTCATTGGCTTATCAAAGCTGCAAGCTGACAGAAGTCAGTCTCTTACATTCATATTTAGCGTCCATGATGATGAATTTGTCAACAACTCTGTAACTGGACGACATACATTAATCTTGGAGTGACTCGAACCGTAACGGTACAGTACATTTTGAACGTACATAGAATAAACTCGGTATGTGATCACTGACAACGCGGGAGACAAGCTACTGTACTGTACGTGACTTAATGGTGATGGCTGGCACCCAAAAATTTGGCCCCTTGTGACAGGCATAGTGGTTGTGTAAGATACGTAGCCTAGCTTTATAATGTATCAATGTACTTCCGAACTGAAACGTTGATACATCTACCCATGCGTATGCGTCCGATCTATGTCATGGATAAATGACTTGTTCATTCCTCTGCAATGGGCCAACATTTTACAAGCATAAATTAGTTCAATAATTAGGTCTTATTAATGCAAGTTTGTGCTAATAAATAACTTTCTTAGTTGAAAAATTGATACCTGTCTGGACGTTCCCCCTGCTGGACTGAAGATGGAGGTTGGGGAGCATCCCCCCCCCCTCCCCTCTGTGAATGATGCTAGTAATGTGACCCTATGTTGGTTGGTATGGGCCTTTGACTGACTTTAAGTGAGTCTAAACATGCCATTAAGCATCCAAAACAATATCAAAAGTAAGTCAAAACTTTGTTATGAGATCTCAAAATGAGGATCCATTTTTTTTTTTAACATTTGGTGGCTGGTGAAAATGAAAGGAAGGGAAAAAATATGTTGCAGTCACAAGCAGGTACAACCGTACAAGAAAAAAAATAATTAATTGATTGTTGTTGCATTAACTCCAGATTGACCTGCCTCAAAGTTTCTTTCAGGCTTACAATAATTTCTTCAAGTGTAGATAATTAGCCATTGACAATTTCACACTTCTGATTGTGTGTAAAGCTATTTTCAGTTTCTGTCTTTTGAGGTTTCCACAAAGACATATTAATAACTAAAATTGTACTTTCATTTCCAATGTTTAATAAAAGTTTAAAAAATAAGAGACTGTAAAACTGCTGGTACTGCTCTCAGCTGAGATTGAATAGCAAAGGCAGGTTGTTTCTGTGTATGACTGTACAGTATTATTGAACAGTTCTTTGCTGACAATCATAAATTTGTCATTATGTCAGAATGTGACTCACACACACAACTACACACTTGCTTGCGGTTCACTGCACTCCATGGTTGTAATAATCCCCGGTCTTTTGTGTTCCAATGCTATGACGTGTTAGGCGTGCTCCAAATGTCATTTTCTCTACCACATTTCCGGGATAATTTACCGCTCTTTATGTTTTTAAGGTTAGTTGAGATGCATGTTTTTTTGTTTGATTCTGCGGACAGATATAATTTTGTTTTAATAATTGCAGTGGTTCTTTAAATATTCATGTATTTATGTATGTTGATTTATATGCTTGTAGTAGCCAATCAGGATACTTACATGCTAATAGGTGTAGTAGCCAATCAGGGTACTTACATGCTAATGTGTAGTAGCCAATCAGGATACTTACATGCTAATAGGTGTAGTAGCCAATCAGGATACTTACATGCTAATAGGTGTAGTAGCCAATCAGGGTACTTACATGCTAATAGGTGTAGTAGCCAAATAGGATACTTACATGCTAATCGGTGTAGTAGCCAATCAGGGTACTTACATGCTAATCAGTGTAGTAGCCAATCAGGGTACTTACATGCTAATCGTTGTAGTAGCCAATCAGGATACTTACATGCTAATAGGTGTAGTAGCCAATCAGGATACTTACATGCTAATAGGTGTAGTAGCCAATCAGGGTACTTACATGCTAATCGGTGCAGTAGCCAATCAGGGTACTTACATGCTAATCAGTGTAGTAGCCAATCAGTATACTTACATGTTAATCGGTGTAGTAGCCAATCAGGGTACTTACATGCTAATCGGTGTAGTAGCCAATCAGGGTACTTACATGCTGATCGGTGTAGTAGCCAATCAGGGTACTTACATGCTAATAGGTGTAGTAGCCAATCAGGATACTTACATGCTAATAGGTGTAGTAGCCAATCAGGGTACTTACATGCTAATCGGTGTAGTAGCCAATCAGGGTACTTACATGCTAATAGGTGTAGTAGCCAATCAGGGTAAAGTCACACTGACACCATTCCAAACATGTTAAAGCATCGCCTTGAGGCAAATTTGTCAAAATCTACGTATTATTTGTCAAACTTTGTCACAAGTTATTCAAATATGGATGTGCCCATACTTGGGGATTGAGCTAGTGATAAATGGTAACAGTTAGGTCGGACTGCAGCTCCAGGTGGCATACATCGCTGCCTGTTAAATGATCCAATCACTGCCTCGCTGGGCCTTAAAAACAGGTGACCCATTTGGTGCCTCAAAATTTGGCACCATTCGCATCCATTTCGGGGGCCTCTGGCACCTTAACCTATGAGGCACCTCAGGTTCCTCATACTGAGGGTGCACTATTTCCACATGGTTAGGCTGGTCTGCCAGTCCACCCATGGGCACCAACCTGTCACCAGAAAGGGTGAATTTATATACTGTATATAGCCAATGTAACATGTATTTCAAAGGTTTTCAAATTGGTAAATGAAGGCAAGAATGAAAAGTAAAAAAGTTAATTTGTGGGCACACAGAATTGTCTGTATTCATTTATGATAATTATTATTACTGTAAGGGTTTAATAATAGCTTGCTAATGAATTAAAAGCAGGCACACAGTTGCTTCCACACTGGTGTCTTAGTCTGATTGAGTGTATTGCCGATTAGATGTTACATAACTTTTCTCGTGTCTCATCTGGATTTAAAAAAAAAACGAAATTACGTAAGTTGAAACCCACTGGGAAATGCAGCTGAAAGATTCCGTGGCAACAATTTGTTCTCGGCGTACACTTAGCAAATTTGTTGGGGGGATATTAAACTGAACGGGGCGATATATGGTACACATCTGTCATCTGTGTCATAGGGTAATTTTGATCCTAGTGTGATATATTACCAGAGGAGATGTTACGCAGTCAGTTAAGAGCTGTCTTGACATCGTCTCTGCGTTAAGGTTTAATGTCGATCGTAATACAAGCCAAAAGGTCACGGTGATCTTTAGCCAGGGCTTACCGACATACCGTGGCATAAAGGGATCTAGCGGGCTATAGGCAAACTGTCAGAGTATGGTGCCATAGTAACGAGCCAAAACATTCTCTTTTTTATTGTTTACACTGTAATTCCTGTTATGATTCATCTCAAAGGCAGTGATTAATTGCCCTCGCACGATGACGATGTTTTAGACTGCCAGATCCCTTCTCCTTCCGATGGTGGGAATATATAATCTGAATTCAAGCAACAACACAAGTAATACCCGCACCATGTGCTGACGATTAAAACTCTCTCAGTGGTTATATAGTACTTAGCTTTTGAACGACTTACGACGACGTAGACGTACTTTGCTATATAACATGAAAATGGTGCGTTAAAATGCAGGCCTCCCTACATGGATCGGGTTACTGGTTCAAAAACTCACCAGAATCTGAAACTGGAGTCTCTTGACCTGTTCAGAATTTGCTTCTGATGCTGGTAGGCTAGAGCTCTGTGTATAGTGATTATTGCATGCAGTCGTTCATCGGTTTTGGGATCTCTGGTTTGTTATAATTTGTTGGAAAGGATTTTTGCATTTCATGTTTTCGGTGGAAAAAAGTCTGAAAATGTTATATACACCTGGCTCTTGATTTCTCTGAGTTACACTGGTCAAAGAGAGGTCGGATACTGTCAAAGCTGCCGTCATTTTTTAATCAGCTGACATCACACGGATAGGGTTTCATGGCCCAATGTGTAAGCCGTTGAGTTTCACCACAGGATAAATCTGAGTATGTCTGTACAGTTACATAGTTTTTGAATTGTTTCGCCATAATTATATGTGTCATAAGGGGAAGGTAGGCTTAAGGTAACATGACTATATGTCATCAACCGCAGTGGTGGTGTATTGGTGTTGACTTCATTGGTATGTAGGACTGGTAATAGAGACTCGGGACTGATCGAGATACAACTTAAAGCAGTATGCTAATGATGTACGGATCTGTAGGATTAGTAATAGAGACTTGGGACTGAGATACAACTTAGAGCAGTATGTTAGAATTAGGGATCTAGGTTGTTAGAATTAGGACTGAGCTGCAACTTAAAGCAGTATGCTAATGATGTAAAGATCTGTTTGGATTGGTTATAGAGACTTGGGACTGAGATGCAACTTAAAGCAGTAATGTTAGAATTAGGGATTGGTTGTTCTAATTAGGACTGAGCTACAACAATAAAGCAGCATGCTAAGGATGTAAGGATCTGGTATGTTGGATTGATTAGACTGAAATAAAGATGATCAAGCTGGAAATTGAGGTCGCCAGCTGCAAACAAAACAGTTTGAACACCAGGACTTGAATCGAATATGAAAATCTCAAGAAGTAAACTATATGGAGTAACTATATAGGTCGTAAAAGTTTAGACAAGTAATTTTAGTTAGATATCATGGCATGTAATTATAACTGAATTTTACTTTAATTATGTCATCTTTACTTGAGTGTAAGATGTTCCCATTACGGTAAAAGAATCTCTGATGAAACTTTTGCTACTTGAAAGAAAAGAAAAAAAACTGAGAAAATTTAAGAAAGACATCGTATCTAGTTGACCTTCTGTTTGTGTCAAGCAAACGAAGATATGTGCTAATAAGTGGAATTTTATATTGAATGTAAGACGTTGAATTTTCATAATTTGTGTAAATATCGGGCACGAATGTTCACTTTTGCTTCTACGTTAGTCCCACTTGTCATTAATTTGCAAGAAAACTTAAACCTCATTCGGTTAATATAATCTGAAATCAAATATTAATTGGAAAGAAGTTTGGTGTTCGTTAACCAATTTTTTGACTATGAGTGATATGACATTTATTACTGTGCCCAACTTTTTTATTTTGATTTATTACTAAGATTATAAAGTTTTCTGTTGCAGTCTAAGCAAGAGTTCAGAGGTACAACTTTAACTTGTTAGCACTTATAGTATTAAGCATTTAATTTCTCAAGTCCGAGGGAAACATATTTAGAGAAAGAATTAATGCAGCAAAGTTTTACCAAATATCTACCGGAAGTAAAGTTAGCCTGCGCTGTCTGATTTCAGTTTATATTAAACAAAAACCCTGCTAGAA
>KN883720.1:36591-54453 GCA_000934455.1 Apostichopus parvimensis
TTATACAGTACAGGGAGTAACTTATTATTGCGTTGAGTCGTTACTTGTTTGTCGCCCAGACCGTTTTTCCAAAGGACTTTATTTACATGCACGAAATAGAAATGTTCCAAAATGTTTACTTATTTATCTCTTATATTACATGGACATAAAACTTGATTTGTCCTGCTAACAAAACTGCATTGTAATGGTACTTACACCAATTAAAATTTCAAAACTTGACTAACTTGATAAATGACATCAAACACGAAATCCTGCTTCTTCTGTAACAATGTTCATACTCTCTTCCTGTTTCATTTATGATGCGACTTAGCAAATGTACAATTCCAAATCCATCTTCTCCCTTTTTTGCTGTTATAATTTCTTTCACATACCAAAAGCTTTAGATTCGATCTATTTGCCCCGAAGTCTTAAATTCAAATCTTTTCTGGTTTAAAAAGTTTAAAATTTGACTCAAATGTCATCAACAAATGACAGGAAGCTTCTTTTTTTTTGGTATGTATGGCACTTCTTCCTTTCATAATCTTCTTTTTCTGCTTCTTAGGAAGAAAGCTTCTAAGTTCTAACCTCTCTCTCTCTCGTTCTTTTAGTAAACTAGGCGTCAGTCAAATCCACTAGATTGCCCAATGTTAAAACGCCTCTCTCTCTCTCTGTAGTTTTCTTGGCTAATGAAATCACTTCCAACAAATTATGCAAAAGGACACTTTGTTGATATCCAAATCTATCTGCTCTACTGGCAGTTAATTCAATTCATAACGGAGATGCCATACATGTATTTTTCTTCTTTTTTTCCCCTTTCTGTGTTTAACTTCGTACAAAAAGCGTAGAATATGACTTCAATTTTGGCCTCGATCATCTTCTGCCACACTCTCAAGCTCGGCTGCATTA
The DNA here is from genome assembly GCA_000934455.1 of Apostichopus parvimensis. Taxonomy (NCBI): domain Eukaryota; kingdom Metazoa; phylum Echinodermata; class Holothuroidea; order Aspidochirotida; family Stichopodidae; genus Apostichopus; species Apostichopus parvimensis. The sequence goes on from KN883720.1 coordinate 37,477, forward strand.
AAATTCCCGCTAATGACATAGACGTGCGTGTGTGTGTGTGTATGGGTATGGTGGTATGTGTATAGTCCATCTTCAGTAAGGGTTCTTTATAGTTAATAGACCTGTAGTATGTTATATACGGTAGGTCAGAGTACAGACTGGTTATTTTAGTTTGCTTTTTGAAGGAATATCATATGTGTAATATATTGCCGAATTGATGACTAATTGAATAGTCCTAATTCCTATAGCTGTATACATGTTTAATACTACAGTATGTGTGTTTTATTCTTAAACTAATAGTGGAATTTAAGGGTATACTTTGTACAATTACAACCTTTAATATCCACAGAAAGGTGAGAAATAGCTGATTTTAAATTTCCTGGGTTTTGTGATATTTTAATTATGCTCATTTTGTGTGCAAAATTAGGCCGCCATTTTGTTTTGGGTTTTTTGGTAGCATGTTGTGTTGAGTCTGAATTCGATCTTGTTAACTTTTTTAAAGAAATTTTTTATTAGAAATTAACGGTCTCTTTCTACAATTGCCATTTGATCGCAATTAAGTGATTACGTTTGATTGTAAATAATTAAGACAATGTTACGAGGAATTATGAACACTGATTTAGTAACCATTAATTAACAACCTTTGAGTGAGAAAATTTTAAAGCTAGTCTTTAATAAGTCTGGAGAGATACAATTTTTGTTTGTTTTTGGTACCTTAATCTTTACAATACAAAAGGGATTAAAAGTGTGGTATTACTGCCTTACATATATAAATTGAAATGCAAAATAGCTCAAAGCGTTTTCAGTATTTTATTGGAAGCAAAGTTCATAAACCTCTATATAAACAGGTTACAAAATATGAGCATTGAAAGTATAGTGCAGTCGAGGAAAATTTATACGTTTCACAAGCATATCGATAAATATGCAAATTTCACCAGGATGCTTACAACATGTTCCTCTTTCATTTTGCCGTCAAAACTAAATTTTTCTCTGCTCTATCCTAAATTTAAATGAATCATTTTGTTGATTATCGATATTCTAAAATTCTACTGGACAGCTTAGCCAAAAAAAAAAACTTGTATTCATGTTATAAAACATCTTTTTCAGAGCATTCTATGATGTGAAGTGATAGAGTATGAAGTTTAATTAACACATGTAGCAATTTATTTTTTATTTTTTATGATAGATTATCAACTCAATAGAGAAAGTAAGAGCTGTAATAGTTTAGAGGGATTTATTGTGTGCAATGTAGACCTCAAATATTGGAGAACTTGAATTCCTCCCTACCAGTCCTCCAAGAAAAAAGAAGAAAGAAACAGTAAAAATGTTGAGAAATTATTCATTTATCATACAGAGAATTTTTGTCTTTGTGAACTCATCCGAGAAATTTCAAGGAAAACAACCAAGTCGATTGTTTTATATCATGAATAATTCAAGAGCATTAATTTTGAAGGTGTAAAACAGAAAAAAACTTGCAAAAATGTAGACTTAAGAAATTATGTTTGATGTACATTAAAAGTGCCTGGGGACTATAAATTGTATAAAATAAATTTTTCTGAAAATTTAATATTGAGGAAAATATATGACAAAGAGAATCGGAAGAATTGCAAATTAGGTTCTGAGGCTTTCACGCGTTGATAATGTTTGTAGGGCAAATGCAACAAGGAAATTAGACACAAAACCCCAGAAAATGTGGTTTTATATAACATAGGCTAATTGGCTCTCGTGTACTATGCCACAGCCAGTTGCATCATTCTTATTGGCTGTAATTTATTGTTCCTTGGTTGACAACATCCTGCGAGGTGACTATAAATTGGGTTTGACTGGTGATGTTTGCTGTAACCAGAGTTGTGGTTACAATTTTTGCTAGCATAAAAAAATTGCTAAATTTATAGGCCAAACCTAATATGTAAAAAAAAAACAGACTCAAGTTTGATATAAAATAAATATTATTGTTGATTTTGCATGAATTTTATATGTAAGCCTGCTTTAATTAGAAAACCAGCTTCAAACCTTCAAAAGGTTAATTTTTTTTTTTTAAAGGATCATTCTTATTTTCATCCAAAACTCACGTCTGATTTGTTATAACTTTTGAAACAAGTAGTTTTTATTTGCCATAGAAACTTCATGTTACTGACAAAATATTAAAGGTCAGTATATTGCGTTTATCTGGAATTTATACCATTCCATTGTCACTTACATATCAGCAACTTGTGATTGATGAAAGAGAGATTACTGCACATGTAAGAATTTTTTTTCTTGGCAATCCCTAATTAAATGAGTAAAATTGACAATTTTGTTCTCCCAAACATTTATGTATATGATCCCTAATTGAATGAGTAAAATTGACAATTTTGTTCTCCCAAACAATTATGTATGCAAACCTGCACCGTTCTCATTCATAATTTAAACTCAACCAATCAAATCATCTCTTTCACGTGACATCAGACAATAACAAATGTTCCTGTTTTGCTTGTAAAATGAATATTGATGTACTAGTTGTACAGTAGCTGAGCCAATGCATACAGCTCATAAAATATACTGCACTATACTGTGGATTGATATTACATACTGAACTTGCACAGACTACATTGAATCTAGTAGTTCGCCAATGCATGACAAAACTTAGCTAGTATTTAAAGCTCTATTCGCATCTACAGGTAGTCTCTCGTTTTCATCCATAAAGATTCCTTTCCGTAGGCAGATTAATAGCGCATAAAAGCCTTCGGTATAATCCACACGTTGTTCAATTTGACCAATCAGAATCTAGGACTGGGTACTCTCTGTCAAGTCAAAAATAGACCTATGATTTGTGATTGACAAACTGATGGCTTTAGTCATGAATTTCTTTGTTTATATTGCAAGTTTTGTAAAGTTAAGTTTCATTTTTACATTTTAAAGGGATTAACTTCAAACTGGAAACCGTTAATTGTTGCTCAATAAACATATTTTCGATACAATATGCTCCTTGATGTTCTGCCAGTGGCCTTGCGTTATGTTATGTTTTCCCCACACAGCTTCTTTAAAGCAATATTCAGTACAGACAGTAAAGACAAGGTAAACGTTGAGATAGAGTCTGTTTATAGCATCAGTAGAGGCCTAGTATCTTCTGAAAGCTCCTTTAAAAAGACAGTATCTTTGATGGTGACCAAGACATACCCAGCCGATGATTGTTACTCTGGAAAATTCTCCTGAGAGGAACGTCCAAACACGCTGGCGGCGGGGTTTACACAGTCTAGTACGTCTTTGTCACCCAACAGTGTGATAGATTGGCTTGCCCGAGATTCAGCTCGGCTCCGATCCTTGCATTTGAGAAGCTGCTTGGATAATGACATGGACAGCCTCTTCCTTTTCGTAGTCAGAGGCAAATGTTCTGCCATCCTTTAAATCATCTCTCTTCCTGGCAGCAAGCAGAGGGGGCAGGACGAAGCGAGAGAGGAAAAGGAAGCAAAAAAAAAAACCCGTTTGTTTAAAAGTCTTGGTCTCCCGCTGTTGGTTCTGTAATTGCATTCCTGGGCATATGTCGTCATAATCGTAGCAGCTCTCGTGTCAAAGAAATTCACAACGTCTTCGTCGTCGCGGAGAACCTGTGGGGAATAATTTTTCACTGTTGAATATTTGTATTAACTCGCCTTTTATACGGAGTAATTGGATATTAGATAGCGAGATAAATAACCTGTTAAATGTGAATTCCGTTCGGAAGTGCCATTATTGTTACGTGTCGTAGCACAGGAGAACGATTATTATTTCCAGTGGATTGATATGAGGAGTGTACAGTACACAAGCAGCATATCAACAGGTCACTTATAATATTACTTTGTGTAGTAACATTTAGTCTTTAAATGATAGATGTTACTTAAATATAATCACAAAATTTAATGGGCTGTTATTTATTTGTAATGTTTCTACGCTGTATTAATATTTCTATGTAGGACGAATATGGAACTTGTTCCTCCAGCTTTCCTGATTTCAAAGCATATTTTATTTCTACCGGTGAAAATGTATTTATAACTTGAAGAATTGAGTTATTATCAATGAGTCGGTCACACGTACGTAGACACGTTACATTGCCCGACAAGGAGATAGGATTAAAGATAAAGCCAACATATGTTTTGCGCAGACCAAGCTGCGGGGCAGAATGTAGTGGACTAGTATCAGTTCTAGGTGTATACACTTCCAAGGTTTGTTTATATCATAAAAATTGAAGATTTCTGTTAATGTATTAGCACATAAGGAACTGACATACAATTATGCATATGTGTAGACAATATGTTCGTTGCACATGTGCATGTAGCACTTTAAGTGTGGCTGAGATTTTGTAATTGACTATTCCCCACTTCCAAACTCCTATAGTAGAGTACCTTAATTATCTTACTCATAATTTCTAGCAAGGTTGCCTACACTTGTACTTGTTTTTGTGGATTAGTAATCATCCTTGTGGATTAGGACTCGTGCTCGTGGATTTGTAATCGCCCTCGTGGATTTGTAATCGTCCTCATACTCTGGACAGATTTGTTAATCCATATGGATACTAGTTGAAACTTTGTTACTCGTGCTCAAGATTTAGAACCTTGTGTTTGTACTCTTACTGGTACTCATACCAAGGGAATTCGGTACTCGCACTCATACTGTTGTACTCACACCACAAGACTGCCGCCTCCTATAATCCCTGGATACAGGTTGTCTGTACCCCCCCCCCCCCCCCCCCCCGATCCTTGTTTTCCCTCTCTCTCTGTTTGTTGATCTTGGTTTGGTTTTTTCAATTCATTATAGAGAAAAAGTTGTAGTATATTTAATATTTTTAAGCAGAGTGCTATACTCCCCTGACCTATTAACGTCTCAATTAATGCATGTTCTATTGTGTATCTTTCTATTTATAAACTCCTCTTCCTGTGTTAGGTAATTACCGTTTCCTTTGAACTATTCGCCTCAAAACTTTTATTTCACATGGCATGCCAGGCCGCGTACCATGTGTGTGTGTAAAGGATCATCCCCTATTAGCTTTATGACTCTCAAACAGGTCCCATTAAATTTTAACTCAATAATTCTGAATGTTTTAAATACCTTTCTACATCCGTCAGAGTTAATGTATTATAACGCTGGGCTTTTTATTTGATTTCCATTTGTACAATCGTATGGGCAAATAAAGGTTTAATGATGGTTCCGCGGCCTGTATCTATTAACTTAAAAACTTGAAAGCATGAAGTTATTGTATCTGTAGAGTTAAAGTTTGATAGAATTTTCAGGATGCTATTGGGTACTAAACTTCCCTGAGCAATGTGCTGGATTAGCTAAATGTACTGCAGTGAAATTTCATTACAAATAATGACATTACAGTGGAAAAAAATAAGTTTTTCTAATGCTGCTATTTGCCTATATGGTGAATTTATACTTAATAAGGATTAATTAATTAAAAGTAATTAATTAGGATTAGTAATGTGTTCACTATTAAACTTATTATTTTGAATAGCAAAGTTCAGCCTATTTTTTTTCCTCCCCCTTTTTTTATATTTTTTTGGCAATTTAATTTTGTAATCCAGTTATTAGCTAAATTGAAGTACCAAGTACTTTCACATCATTAGTAGTACTAGTATGTTCAGAAGAAACTACAGTTCTTAGATCAATTTTCTTGGATCAACAAAGAAACAAAATGCATTAATTTATTTGATTTTCAATTTTTCATATCATTACTAAAGCAGAAATGGTAAATGTGGGTGTCCAAATTTTTAAAGTGGGTGTCCTACCTTTAAAGGGGTAACATGATGCCGAAGGCATTATTGATTTAACGAAGTAGTTGCCCCCCACGACTAGGGTAAAGGGGCCCCCGCCTTAGGGGCCCTTGTGGGGGTTAATGTGGCAACGCCCCCTTAGAACTGTTTTTTTCGGTATTGGAGGGTAAAATGCAAGCTGTTTAGTCAGTCAATACGAGATTTGATTGGTAAAATTAGGGAAAGTCAGAAAAAAAGAAGAGACATACCAAAACAATATTTAACTCTGTTTATTAACGTACTCAGTACTGAAAACTTGAGGAAGCTTTGCACGGCTTCATATATATTTTGCAAGTCGTGCACGGAAAAGTAGGCCGTCATTTTGCGAAACTGGTCGTGCCAAAGACAGCTGGTCTAGACCGACTTAAGATTGAATAAATTTGCAATTTTCTGATGGTGATGCATCTCTCTGCATGTTAAGGAGCTTTAACATAATAATACCTCGTTCAGTGTCTTCATTTACACTTCAATATTCTTGTTATCGGATAGAAGATAATGTTTCATATGATTTTTGGTTATTTTTTTAAAAACTTTTATATTGTATACAAACGAACAATATCATCTAGCCAGGATTTTCTTTCGCTCACCATTTGAATTTTGAATAATTAAGTTTTCATTTTGATGTAGACAGTGCTGTTGAAAGGTTTCTCAGGGGGATTCTTGAAGCTGAGTGGAAACCAAGGTGCTGTTTAATTAGTTACTTCTAATTAACAATTTGTTCAACAACAACAAAAAAATAGGACGGTTGACTCAGATATTACTCAGATATAGCAGCATAAATCTTTATCCTTAGTTTTGTAAAGAATACCAAACAGGCTAAAATATTAACGGTTAGTCTACTAAACTTTGTGAAAGTGACAATGCAATTTGGGAAAACAATACCAATCACTGAATGATGGTGTTGATTAATTAGTCATTTCTAAATAACAATTTATTTAAATGTGCATGAAACAGTAATGTACTGGTCAACACACACATAATTACAGAACGTACTGTTCAAAGTCACTGTCACCTTTTTTTTTTCTCTTTTTTTTTTTTGTGCTTTTCATTTCAATATCATTCAAAAGTGGGGGAGAACAAAAACAGTAGTGTATATCAATACAAAAAAAACTCATATTATTAAAAAGTTAACCTTTTCAACCAAGCGCAGAATGAAGCATTGTAGAAGAACTAAGGAATGCTTCTTACCCATTGTCTTTGGGGAGTAGCACCCCTGACAATTATCCTATCCAGTCTTCCCACACCCCTCCCTTCTCCTCTGTCCGTTCCTCCCTTCTCCTTGGGAGAGTAGCACCCATGACAATTATCATATCGAGTCTCCCACACCCCTCACTTCTCCCCCTTCCATCCTTTCCTCGCTTCTTCTTGAACCGTTAAAAGGCTCATACAAAACAAAAAACTCCATAAATTCGGGGACTCTTTATTGCCTCTTGTTCATAATAATATTCCTCCGGAGGCTTCTGCTGATACATTGTTTCCCCAGGATTTCTTTTTATTTATACTTTGATGGATGGAAATTCATGGAAGAGAGTATGTTTGTCGACGTGCACCCCCACAGCTGTGCCCCTTTAATAATTCTGCTTGGTCTATCCATTTACATAATGTGTAAAGCAGTCACTCTATGTGAAATTATCATTTTAACATGCCACAAAAAGGCACTTAAGACAGGTTGGCAAAACATTAAAATGTTAACAGAAAATAAATTAATATGTATCTTGAATATCTTCCAAGTCTCTTTAATAAACTAGTGCTATAAGCCTGAAATATAAAGGGAAAGCAACGGCTACAAAAATCAAGAAAAATAGAGGAAAGATGGTAAAATATATGGAAAAATATAGTGAGTCGTTCGCTAATACTGTTTAAAGAACTAATACTATTTAAAGAACTGTGTGCGCGTTCAAATTCAGTTAGGAAAGAGATGGCTTGCATAATACTTTGACATCACTAATACAATTTTAACAATTTTTGTTTAATTTCATTTAAAATTATAATGAAAATTTTAATGAAAAAATAATACAAGAAGGTCATTCCAATGAGTGGTTCCGAAAATTGGGCAAAAAGTATGGAAAAGGAAAAACCTCTTTTCTAGGTGTAAGGTCCTTCTATTTTGTTGAAGTTTAGTCTGGAAAAGTCCTCATATGAAAATGTCTCCTTAATCTGTATGACTTTACACAGCAACACCTGTATAAGAATTTCATGACATAAATTGAACTGTGGTGAAAAGACATGGAGTTCATGGCTCACAAATGAATGAATGAATTAAAATGTGGTTAGCAAACAGTTTGCAAGAGTTATACAATTGCAAGGCCCAAGTGAAGGTAGCCTAACATTAGGTCACAATTAGTGTGTATGCTTCATAGTAAACTGGAATAGATGTGTTTTTGGTCTTGAAAAAGTCTGGAATTTCATTTGTTTTAAAAGAGTGGGAACCATATTATATTGATATTGGCATTGACCCCTAAATGATATTGTGCTTCAATATTACAATAGTGGCTCAACCAGTTACTAACCTGTTCGTACCATTCAATTAAATTTGTATAATGATTTTGTCTTCGTAGAAAGATTAGATTTAATTTTAGACAAATTTATGAAATGAATCCTCTGGAGAAGTTCTTGTGCAGCTTCCAGCCCTATTGTATGATCTTTAACATATTAAATAAAGTCCCTTTCTCTCTATAGATGGAATTAATTTAATATTTGACGTTTTTCCTTCTCTTTTTCTACTTTTCCCAGAAAACAGAGAAAACGAGAAATGAGGACAGATGCGTGGCTGCAAAGTACAGCGCTTGTGCCATGGAGAGTAATAATAATAGCAACTCAGAGTCCAACCACTACTCCAGGTTACTCAGTGAATTATCTGGCGACGAAGAAGATATGCCCTCCCCGAAATGTAACGGCCCCGCGGGCCTAACGGAGAGAAAGGGTTTGGCTCTGGCTCACTTGGATGTAGAAGGAGCCGAGAAATGGTCGGAGGGACTCAGAATGCCGTCGTCGTCATCATCTGCGCAAGGTAGCAAAACCCACCGGGGCGGTTCCCCGAGTGATGGGGAGGACGCCTCCAGTAACGGCGTTGACCGGCCAAACTCTTACCCTCACACAAGTTTCTCTTCTCCTGTAAACCATTCTCATTCAAACTCTCTACAACTAGTGCAGTCGACTCAGTCGACGCCGACGGTCTCGCACAGAGAGAGCTTCAAACGAGCCAAGAGTGCACCTTCCATATCCCCCAATTCCCCCATGTCCTGTCTGGTCGTGAAACATCCCGAGAAGAAGCTGGTCCGAAGGCAGTCGTCCCCACCCGGCGCCCTCAAGGAGAACAACTCGCTCTCGATCGGGAGCAAATTCCGCAAGACTATATTCAGGCGGTTCACGGGGAATCACAGAGAGGAAAATAATGTGCAATCGTCTGTGGCCAGGGAGGTGAACAAGAAAGATGCCAAGAAGGTGAGTCATATGTGTGTGTAATTGTGTGTGATATTGGGTGCATGTTGAAGTGTCTATGCGTTTATATTAACAACTATACAGTGTTACTAACTGTATGTTCTCAGGCTTGCCAGACAGACCAGGCAATGATATATCAGGTATGGCTACTCAATGTGCTATGCAAATGGTCAAATTGCTATACAAGCACAACAATGTATTATATGCAGTGTTTTCATGCACAGGAACCGTTACTATGGTTACCATAGTGTTTTATAAGAGACAGACTTCGGAGCCTTCAAAACTGCTACTCAAAATCCGAACACTGAATTATATTCCATGCATACGTACAGTGAACATTTGCCCTCAACATTCACAGATGTTTGCAAGCTACTAGATTTGCAATTTTTTACAAAATTTTTAATTTAAAATTTAAAATATTGTCAAAACAAGTTGCACAATTGGTCTTTATAGATAATGTAAGGAAGGTTACAACAAGTAATTTTCAAGTTACTGAAAGCATCCATTTCTTTTGACCATACAGTTTACCACACAGTTTATATTTTGGCAGGTCCTCATATTTAAGTCGTACGTGGTTATCATACAGAATCATTGTCATTCGAAAACAGCTGCAATGATCTGATCAAATGCTATAGTGTTACACGCATTTAATGAGAAAAACCTCTCTTGATACGTAGACAGTACATACCTGTTACATGGGTCTATATATGGCTTTACTACCTTGAAGTTTTTAAGTTTTGAAGAAAGTAAGATATTTCTGGAAACTTTAGACATCTCTTGACTGTGACATAAATGCATGAGTATCAAATATTAACCAACAACACATTTCGAGCTGTGACGTGATGGTTTCAAGAGAGATTGTAAGTGACGTTACTTGCGCTAAAGATGCTTTTAATAGCGTCCTGTGAGGCTAAGCGATTCCTGCTTCAGTTTGCTTTGCACTGTCTGTAAGTGTATGAATGTGCACACTAATTTACATCTCTGCGATACCTCCTGCAAAATATGCAAAGAATATAATTTATCACACACATCAAGCTGTTGTGTCTGATAACCAGTGAAAGGCCTCATATTAATACGTTGATTTCAAGAGAGGCAGTTGTAAGAAGAAGAAGGAAAAAGAGTTAACAAAATCCTTTAATGTTGAATCTTTTAGATCTATACTTTATTCACAACTATTTCCATGCATTTGTAATCAACGTTGGGATGGATTTTACGTTAAAAAAATGTAGTTGCCGGGAATTTGAGAGAGGGTGGTAAAGGTTATTAATTAGAATGTCAATCCATCAAGTGGACGAGAAATTGAGTTGAAAAAATGAAAAGTTAAAATATTTCATGCAGCCCCAGAGAAGATTTGCGATTCTTTGTATGTCACATTAAATGGCTCATTACTCACTGTCGGACACCGGATACTACCCTTTGGTGTTGCCGGTAGACTGATTAATTTACATCTTAATTGTACTAATAATTAATCAAGCGTCAACAAAAATTTTCAGGGTGATGTTTGTGAGCCGAGAAATGGAAGCCTCAGCAAGGGAAGTAGCTCTGGGGGCCAACTTTTTTATTGCTATTATTATTTCATTAATTTTTTTTCTTCCCTGCAATTCTTGAGGAATTTTGCCTTCGTGTCGATGGAGAAGTTAACCTGTGTAACTTGATTCCTTCTCAATGTCTGTGAAAAATGTTTGTCGCACTTATAGAATCATGAGGGAAATTACTTTTTTGGGGAAACTCGCGGCAATATTACCACTTTTAGCTGAATGAGCTCTTGGTGAAAGGATTTCAGAGGCAGACTTGAGCCATCAGATCAGCTCTGAAAGTTTCTGCTGAACTCTTTGACCTCTGTGTCGCTGAAAATATTCAACTCAGCTGAAACATTGTGGACACTTTCATATGTGCATGCTTTGTATATAAAGGAGTCGCAAACTCTACCATCATCAGATGTTCATGATGAACATCCCCCCCCCCATCCTCACTCTCACCCCAAACCAAATCTATCCCCCGCTCCCTGCCCTCATCTCAAACACTTAAGAGCACCTGTATTCCATGTGGGAGAGATGTTTTTACATCTACTGTAGAAGGAAGTTTAAAAAGAGACATCACTTTGTCACTAATTTGCTAGAACTGCGTACTTCTTCACTCATTGGTTTTTTTTCTTTTTTAATTAATTGGACATTTGCGAATGTTTGTTGGTTCAAGGAAAATGAAGGTTTTAATTTGAACACCTAGTACTCCTAGTTTGTTTTCAGTCTTACAGTACTACACACTACTGTATGTAAAGAAATTCAGAGGAAAATTGAAGAGTACTGCTTGTCCTAGCTTCTAAGTCCTGCCATTCGATCGGCTGCCACATTGAAGTGAACTTTTTTTGTTAAGGTTCCCAGAGAAATAACTGACACAGTATAATAACATCAAAACTGCTGTGTTTTGTGTGGTGGGGGCGAGGGAGGGGTACGAGGGGGTACAGTTGAATTTTAGTTCAGATTATGAGAAGACATGAGAAGCTAGTGCAATGGGAGGGGGAGGGGGTGGGATATTTTGGGGATTATCTACCCGTGGTCTACATTGGCAGAAATGGTCACAGGTTAAATACATTGATTAAGAGGAAGATTTATCACTTTTCATGGGTCATGGGAGAAATTTACAAACCAAAATATAATAGATATCTGATTGCTGAAATTTCATTTTTCGATTTTAGATCTATTCATGAAGCAAATGGAGGTGTTTGGCAGGGGGAGGAGGGGAGGGATGAGGCTGAGTAGAAGGGAGAGAAACATTTGGTCACAGGTCCAGACCTGCTTGTTCATCCTAGCGTAGATTCATCATTTCACGGTTCACGTGATGTCACTTCAACCTTGGTTAAAGTACTTTTTGGAAAGCGGATCGAGACAAAATTTGTTCATAGTTTCCAACATTACTAGCACTTTACGAAACATAACTCTCAATAGATTATTCCTTTTCGATAGTTTCCAATATTGTCGTTTTCTCACTTTATCTCCGTTTAGACCTCTTAACGTACTTTGTAAAACCTTGAAAAAGAAACCATTGGGAATAAAGTTTACAGTTTGATGAGCATTGGACAGTGTGAATGGATGTTTACCAAAGACAAAGATATCGCCACATTTTTGAGGCAAAGAAAATGCAATATGCCGTGAGTTGCTATGTACCAAACTAGCGTCTGTACAAATGCACTATACCCCCTTTCACAGAAAATATCATTCTCAAAATTATTAACAGTACATTGACTAAGATTGCAACTTAATTTTGATTAGAGAGAAAAAGGAGGGGAAAAAATCCAACAGTAGTTTTAATACTAGTATAATACACGTTCTACCATGTCAACTTTTTAACAAAGTTGGGAGAGCTGGATTAAGTACTGTTGATACATTGTTCTGCAGTTTTGGCAAGCTTAAAAATCATGTACCAGCAGTAGTAAACAGTTTGTTTTAATTGTGAAAATCATTGAGAAAAATCTATCATTAGAAAAATCTTTCATTAGAAAAAAATGTTGAAATAGCAAACCTGAAGCTTTAAACGATGAATTGATGCATTTGGCAGAAATAAAATTTAATATTTGATAAGTGTATGAAGTTTAAGAATTGATTCGCCATCATAAATCACTTTGCTGACAACAACAAAGAAAACTTAGGAAAAAAAGATAGCTCTCAAAATTGCTTTCTCGTCAAGTGCGATAGATGGTTTGTAATTTGACCTGTTCCAGATTGCTCTACAGTAGATATTAAATATACTTGCAGCCATCTACACAAGCCTGTATGCACAGTCTTTCTTTGGCTTGTTCAATTATAGGGAGGTGTGTGTAAAGTTAATTATACTGTATGTATACAAACTATCGAGCTAATAACTAATGCTATCATTTTATGTGAGCTTGAAAATTGCACCCAGGGAGGAGGGGGCCAGGATATTAAAAAGGAGGGGACCTGTTGGCCCTGGGGTCATTGAAACTGACTCCCATGCAAGGGGTGTTGGTGTACTCCCTCAGAAATAAACTGACATTTTAGATGTTAAATGGTGAATTGTAAGGCATAATACGTAGGCCTTTTAATTTGGTCTTCATGCAAGGTTGTGCTGATAGAGCTATTGTTTTATTATTTTTTTGTGAGGTTGAAATGTAAGTGTACACCCCCATATCCCCCCACCTCCCTCTCACCACCTCCCTCCCCCCCCCCTGGTCCATGCCATCACAGACCACATACTGTGCTCCACTGTGTAGTAAGGAAGAGTTTACCTGGGGAAAAGGAGTCTGTAAATCAACCACATTTATAGAGTTAGGAATAAGATATTGAGATGAGATTTTCAACTAACAGTGTGGAATATCATTATAATTGTCTTCCATGTAAGTGCCACTATTGTTTGCCACTGGGATATATCCCTTCATTCTTGCCAGGCTAAAACCTGGAGAAAAAACAATTCTTCTTCTTTCGCTTGAGCATAATTCTTTTAGTACTTATGTAGCAATAAACAAAGTTATATGTTGTCAATGGACACCAAAAAAAAATATGAAAAACAGGAAGTTGTACATGTACCAAGACATGAATTAGACTTTTTAATCGTTACCATCATGAGATTGCAAAATGTATCCTGGGGTTTTGTTTAACTGCATAGAAACCTTCTCGGGGATAATCTTTTAAGTCTCTCGCAATCTCTCCTTCTCCTGTCCTACTTGCATTTCTTCAAACCATCCCGTTCAAACAGAAATATAACCTAAATATTGTCAATTCCCTTGCCTTTAGTTTCTGCGAAACCTACTTCAATTGTCAAAAGATCGTAAGATATTTCCCCAATATCACTTCCCCCCCCCCCCCCCCCTTATCCAATGTAGAAGATAATCCTCATAAACTGCCTATATAGTTAATAACCAAGAGGGATTTATGGATCAAAGTTACTTACTTTCCAGGGAGACGTTAACTACACGTGTTTTGCAGTTTGGCAACAACCTGGATTACGTTCGTTTTGGCACGGTATGTTGCAGGATTTGTCTTTCTAGTAGCCCTTCACACTATGTCATCCCTCTGTGCTATATTTCGGATGAATTATGCAAACTTTGAGAGTAAAGTTCTATCAGTTAATTCACTGTTATGTACTCTGTGGATTTATTGGGATAGTCGCAGTGTGTATTGTTATATATGTTACATGTTAGAGCAAAAGGGAAGAAAAAAGTTTGGAGTGTATTCAGTGTACGGGTGATGTTTCTACAGCTGTTCTGGTTTGTAAGACCTTCAGATAAAATGTGTGGAATTCTCCTTTAAGACTACAATGACTTTGGCTCCTCGGTTTCCAAATGTTCTAAAGTTCTAAACCAGTGACTTGTGTCCATGGCAACTCTCAGAGTATTGACTTGATTTGTGGATTTATGCAACAAACCTTGCAGAGTGTCAACATTTTTGAACCTATAAAGGGCTCTGTCTTTATAATCGAGAGTTTTATTCTCCTGGTTATAGAAGGGGGGAAACGGGTATACCTGAGAATTTTTAAACTTTTACCACACTTTTAATAACATATTGTAATGTATGCGCTGGGTACGTGTGAATGAAGTAAAGGTTACAGCCTCCTTTTGGTGACTAAAAGATTTATACTTTGTCTGATCCACTAATTCTCACGTTAATAGTGAGCAATGTAGATGAGTTATCCGATGTATTAAATATACCATAGCAGCCATATTTTATACAAATGTTTACAAAGCAATTTTATCGAAAGTAATTGCTTTCTACGATTAATTTGGAGCTGCTAGTATTTTGACATCGTCGTCGTAAAGTTTTACATCATGATGACATATTTTGACATGATCATTGTAAATTTTTAAATCATGATCGTATGGAAATTGGATCATCATCATCATCATCATCATCATCATCATCATCATCATCATCATCATCATATACAATATGGAATGACTCTTTTGTCATTTCCATATTTCTCAGTTTAAACTGGTTCGTTGCTGCCTTTTGATCTGGTCCTATCATGCGATTATTCAAGCTATAATGATTGTTATGCAGTGCATCCCTCAATTTTCGTTTGCCGATAGTTTTAATCTTACACACGGCCACCCATACGGTGGAGGGTAATTTATGCAACTCTGTGTAGAATCTGCAATTAAACGACTGTTGATTACATATTAATCCATCACCCCCATTTTAAGTACCAGAGATTTCCAAGTTTTGACAGTGATTGCGCAGGTATGCCTTGGGAAATGTCCGACTCCGGTAGGAGTTAAATGACCCGCCTGTCAACAGCTTCCTATTTTGGCAAATAGATTTGGAACATCACTGGCTGCTTTCATACATAGTTTACCAGAAGCTTAAACCAGAGGGCAGTGAAATATGATCCGTTTTGCTACGGACTTTGATTGAAGTCAAGGTATTTATTTTTCGGGGCCTGGAGTTAAGGTAATCCTGTTTATTTATCTAGCGGAGTGAGGCCAATTCTCACGCTACTCTGGTTGCGTCCAAGCAATTTTCCTCATCTGGGTATGAAAGTTACACCTCTGTGAATGTTTGTTCTTGATTCTTTCTTACTTTGGAGGTTCAACAGATTGTGAAGGTCAAGGTTTCTTACACTCAAAGATGTTGTGACGATGACCTGTGGGATCACAAAGTGTCAGAGAAGTTGGGGCACTGTTTGTTTCTATTTGTTTCTTTATTTTTACTGGCATGATGGTTATTCAAATCTCATCCATTTAATCAATTGCAGAAGGTCCATTGAGATCAACAAAATTTATTTTTGATTTAAGGGGAAGAAAAAGAATATGAGTTTGCTAATGTCGGCGTGAAAGAAGCACACGTTTGTGTGTTAATTGTTATTATAACAAATTAAGCTAGCTTGCATGCAGAAGTATTGCATAAGACAAACTGCAAGTACGGTACATTATGAAGAAGAAAAAATTAGTAAATTTTTATTATTTTTTTTTCAATTTCCCCTGCCCCCATCCCTAACCCGACCACCAACCACACACATGTACAATTCCTCCCCCTCTATTTTCATCTATTTTGTAATTTATTTAAAAATGCAGCAAAAAATTGCAAATGATTTTTTTTTTTCTCTCAATTGATACCGAACCCATCTTTTCTGTTAATTAGAACTGTTGGTATTTGTTTTTGTCTACTTTTTGTGTGTACTTGTCTACATGTTTTTCATTTGTTTAAGCAGCCAACCTATTGAGTTGAAATTTGATGTAAAATATGTTATTGAAGCTTATTATCCAATTATAACTCTGTCTAGATCATTACATTGACAATCCAACTTTCATTTAATAATAATTTTGTATTTTCCCAGTTTGCATTAGTTTATTCATACAATGGATTCTGATTCAAACAAAAGTGTTTGGGCAAGTTAAGAAAATGTTTTGAACTGAATGGATATGATTAATTACTTACTGATGGCCTTCACTTGGTGAGTGAAATCTCAGAGAATATCTCAGACTGATCATTTACAATTTTACTTTGAGAAATACTCCGGTAGAATTGATGAAATTGTTCATAATTGCGTAAAGCTTCTTGGAAAAGGACTTCCAGTGAATAGCGTTGATTGTCCCCCAGGTCTTTTAGTAATATACTATTAGGCTAATGCATATACTGTTGCAGATGTACAGTATTAGCAGGCTGGACAAACACTCAAAAACCATTGTGGAATGTGCATCTAGGGTTTGATATGAATTTGACTAAATATTTCAGACATATTTAAATATTCTTCCATTTTTGTGGCAACTCTAGCCTATTTTCCTTACTTTTAATAAAACTAAGCCATCCACAACATTATCTTCTAAGTGTATAAGGAA
>KN883720.1:101238-116606 GCA_000934455.1 Apostichopus parvimensis
GACCATTTAAGCCATCATTATATGTAGTGGTCTCTGCATGAGTACCTAGTCCACACTGAAGGGACCATTTAAGCCATCATTATATGTAGTGGTTTGTCCATGTTTAAAATGAAATTTACACGGTAATACAGCTCTAAAGGAACAAATTGATAGGAAAGCCACTGACCTCAACACAGGCTACAACCTGTTTACAGTCCACCGCTCTGATAGTGTCAAAGAAAGCATTCATAGAGACCAATGCAAACTGCTTCCTTTCCCTGTACATTTGAAGTGCTGTTAATATGTTGGTTTCGCAAGAAAGGTTTGCCACCTATGAGGAAACCAAAACAACGTATCTTGGATGGATGAACATTACATTAATACGCACACCCCTAACAATTTGAGTCAGATTAGAAAACCCTTGCTTGTCTCCAAAAATTCAATTTCTGCAAGTGGGGTAACACAAGCTGATATACAGGAGAAATACTACTGCCACAGATCCGAGACCATTCAACATGACCAGTAATCCATATACCCATCATGGAGGCTACAATAATAATGTGCCCTTGTAATCCCTCCCCCCTTCCCCTGCCCCCAACCCTACCTCCCCCAAAATATGATACTAGGGATAATAAGTTATGAAATTTAAGACATTTTCTGTAAACACCGTTGGACTATTAACAAGTACTCATCTTCACACAATTTAAGATTTACAGTTAACAATTCAAAATCCCTTCCCATTCCCTTCAAAATGATAAATCCCCTGCCCTCCCCCACCCATTCTAATTTTTTTTAAAAAGCACTCCCTAGGCCTTCCCAGTGTCCACCCCCTCCCCCACTAACCTCACAGTTAAGCCATTTTGTCTTTTACAAATCTTGTTAATTAAATTAATTGTGATTCAGTTTATCTCAGATTTACCTTTGAGGCTGGCAACGTATCCACGACTTCATCGTCGATATGAAGCAAACCCAGAAATTTGAATGTTCTTCGACAATTTGATAAAAACTTAGATATGGAAAAGGTCTCCTCTCTGTAAGTCACCATCTCGTCTTCGTACACGTAACCTCCGCCTTCCTCTATGAAGTCAGCATCGATAGGCCTGAATTGAGAGGAGGAGGATGACAGATAAACATCTGAATAAACCAAATAATTATATCTACAAGATTCACTCCCTTGTCACTTAATCAATACACTGATAAACCCTTGGTTAGGGGGAAGTACCTGGCCTGGCACAAAAGAAAGAGCCAATGGTAACAAGAAGAACATAAGTGGTAATGCTTGCTATATATCCATAACTGATGTAACTAGACAATAAACAGTCCACACAGCCAAAGAATGATAGCAAAACAGTGCAACAGTATACGTGTATAGCAGTATATGTGCTTCTTCAACTAGTGTAGATGAAACGTGTGGGGGGGGGGGGGGTTAGGGATGGTAGCGGAGGGCAACCTTTAAAAGCTATATCTGTTGGTGTACTCTTCTACTGTAGCGGTATATTCCCTGATATAATCGTTGGCTCTGAAATGTATGTTAGTGATGTTCAAGATTTAATTTTGAAACTATACACCAGAACTAAATTTCATAAAGTATCATATTGCAATTGAAAGCAACAAGAATGAAAGCAAGTCAGCGACTTCCTCATTTCAATGCTCGTTTGTTTCTCTTTCGTCTTCTCTTTTAGACGGAAACAGTTATATGAAGATCAACAAAGTTATTCTGATTTAGTTCCTCTCTCAACTCCTCCCAACCCCCCCCCCCCCCCCCCCCCCCCCGACATTAACATTAGTTACAATGCAGACTTCAGCCTCTTAAGAAACAATTTCAGGGTATAATCACATAACTTGATATGTGTAAAAGAGTTTTTCACACACATTATTGAAATCTGTTAAAGTATAAAAAGCATTCTTTAGCTTGAATTCTTGCTTAAAATGCTGCATTTTTATGAGAAAGTAATCTACCAAAAGGATCTGTCCAACTGTGAAATGAAAGTCAGCATGTACCCATGTACATTTAGACTACAAAGTAGATTTCCATTCAGCCAGCCAGAGGTGTGAGCAATAGGCCACTTTTTTTTCGAGATAACCTGATGATAATTCACTGATTCCCATTTGGCCATAAAAGATGCTAGTCTCGTCAGAGGTGATAAATAAACAGTTTGTTCCAAGTGCCGCATGTTGGATCACTGAACTCTTATGTATGCCCTTGTCCGGTATGATTAACATTTAAATTGCATAAAATTTATCTTGATAAAATATAAAAAAATTACCCAAAGTATGGAACATTCTCTGTTAATTCTGCCTTCTTCTCTTCATCTGAAGTGTCCAAGCTATTTCCAGACAAATCTAAATATTTCAGCTTTGGTAGATTATGTATTAATAACCTCAGCATATTAGGCGTTAACTGAAATGCATACGAACTCTCAGCGACGGAAATGTCCAGATGTCTATGAGAAGGGAGAGAAAAGACAAAATTTGCAGTCGGCACTTTTTATCGAAACCTATTTCATAAGGTTTAGTGATTTGAAACTGTGCTTGATCCAGGTGTCCTTAATATATTTACAGATGGTCATTAGAAAGCAAGACTTTAACCCATTCCACCAGTCCAATGGTACACTTGATGGCCTGGCCACATTGGGGACAGAATAACCAATATATGGTTTGAGAAACGTAAGAAAGAATCAGAACAGACTTAAAAACAGCACTGTTGGGAAAAGTTAGTCATCTGTTAGAGAATCTGCTAGAATGATACCACTATTTTACATACAGGTAATCTTAATCAAAGAATCATCAGCCACACAGCAAATTTGACACAGATCTAGCAAATTTGGCTTCCTTTTTCTGATTCTTGGCTGGCACTGTTAGCAAGCGACTAATGCTTCCATGTGACTTGAAAACTTTCCCACCAGGTCACATATTCATGTCAAACTGGTCAAAATTCTGAAAACTTGCTGTTATGCACACTTGCTACAATCTTGACAAAATGTCAAAATGCTGATAATTGCAGTTTCTTTTACTTGGCAACCAAGTACTAAGTGTTTAAAACAGTGTTTGGTAACATTCACGTTTTTCACGTTTTGTCCTCATGGTAGTTCAGTTGTGAAAAACGGTAACTTCCAACTGACCTTTTGTAAACTTAATGAAACCTATCATTTGAAACGGTGATTTTCACATTTTTGGCCTTTTGTCAAGATGGTAGCAAGTGTGTTACAGCAATTTTTCAAAATTTATCCAATCACATCAAAATATTAATATTCAGATTTTTTGGCCCTTTTGTCAAGTTGGAAGCACACTGTATAAGAGCAATTATTCAAAATTTTTCCGATCACACCAGAACAGTGATTTTCAGATTTTTTGACCATTTGCGATGTAAGTCATCAATGTGCATGACCATTCTACGCTTCCATATAAAAGTGTGAAGCATTCAAAAGGGATAAGAATATCGTTAGCTGTTTGTGGGCCATTGTTGATCACAGTAATGTCTATCACATAGACCAAAGAGATGGTTTGATTTATACCTCAGGCTTGAAAGATACATACCTTAATGTTTTGACTTTATAGATGCTTTGCAAACTGGACTCTAATATGATACAGTTATGGAGGACCAGAGTCGTCAGTCTGGGTTGGAGCGGCTCGAGGAATTTCATGTCGCCGTTCTTGACCACTCCCGATACGTCAAGTGCTAACAGTTTGGGAAGTTGCATTAGGAGTAAGTACAGGTGCACACTACTCAGCTCCGTGTAGCTTATATCCAGCTTTGTCAGTTGCGGTAAGTGAAATTTCATTTTGTAGTCGTAATTCTGTAAGACTTTGGGGCATTTGCTCAGGTTCAGAGCTTGCAAAGATTTCAGTTTGATGATATCCGGTAAACATCTATGAGTGAGTCCTTGACAACTTTGGAGGTCAAGATCAAGTGGGCTTTGATTCGTCAACGTCATGATGGAGATGTCGGTGATCTTGGAGTAGCTCAAGTTGATCCTCTTGAGATTGGCTTTCCTCGGATCGCAGAACAAGCAAACAGCGTTATCGTGGAGCAAGTCTTTATGCGCCCAGCTGTTGAGTAGCCGGTCACAGATAATCCACGGAAGTTTCACATGGTCCAAGAGTCTACGAGGGGTACCCCTCCGGTCCGTTTCACATATTAACTCCCAATGACCTGAGACAACTTCAAACGCGATCTCCCAGAGGTTAGCTGGATGGTGATTACCCGTCATCTTGATATTAATATTTCAGCCGTCTTCATGCTTCAAACAGTCCAATTACAGTACCTGCAAAGAGGACAAATAAGCAATCAAATTGACTAACATGAAACACATATTGATTTGATGAAGAAAAAATTTAAATTGTTCCATTGTGTAGTAGAGCCAGCCTATCAGTTTGGCTTTGTAATGTGTAGAACAACAGTCTGTTTATATCACTAGACCAGGAACAAATAGCCAGGATGAACGTCCTTGGTGACTCGAACAATTTGTCTTTTGGGAAAATGTTTAAACCTAGAAACTAATTGCCTTCACATAGACAAATCTGTAGCGAGATAAGTACTGTGGTGAACTTCTCTAGGCCCTTGTGTCCTCCGCATCTAGTACTAAAAACATGCGATTTTGAGAAATCGTTTTGGGGCATCTTGTTTCAAAACCTACCAGCAGATGAAAATCTAAGCTTAAGAGATTTAACATGCTATTCCACTACGAAAAACCCCCAGGCCTTACTTTGCCTAGACAAATTCAACTTTCAACCATTTTTTCAAGCTGTTTGGCAGCAATCAGATTATCATTTAGGGTAAGTAGTTGGCATCATTTGTGGTAACCAAAAAGAATCAGAAAATAAGTTATTCTGCAGCTAACCACAGAAGTATTTCCTAATGGAGCTTGTACAGAATCTGCAGATTGATAGGGAGTGAATATGGAGAGTATGCAGTACTTTTATCAGTGCTTCTTTTGCTATATCAATGAAGTCTTGGAGTCCAAGTGCTGATGTTACACAGTTAGGCTTCCCAACTTATCTCTTCTAAGTCCAATGACACTACGTTTTGGACTAGTACAGTCGCAAAGCATTCCTTATTCTTCTCTTCCTCTAACTGGACTCGGTGAACAGGGTGGAAATTATTTTGTTGTACTCAAGAGTTGAGGTGGTGAAGGCCTCTTTTCATACTTTTTGGCTGGAGTCGGACTCTCAGCAGGGAAGAAGGTTTCTTTCTCTTTTGCTGCAGTCAAAGCCACAGTGATAAATGATCTATATTTTCCTTAGGCTTTGTTGGACTTGGAGGGAGAATGTTATTTTATGCATGTGTTGTAGGCTACTTCATAAACACTTCTGACAATGACACATAGGTTAATGCAAACATTAACATTCTTCTCCAAGTCTCAGTGATGATTGTTTCTTATTTTCCTTTTTGACTGGAATCTGAGTAGGAGGGAAGAATGTTTTCATACTGGAGTCGAATTGCAGTGGAGACGTTACACAACTTGACTGCGACATTACCGAAAACAGACCATCTGCGAGATATTCTACATATGCCTAGACCTTATTATAGGATGATATGACTAAGTGGTAACCTAGCAATGCTTAGCAAAAAATAAATCTTTGAAAGGTCAAAAATCATACTGATTTCTGCCATTTTGCTCTGTGGTATAGTTTTGTCCTTCAGCAATGTGACTTCACCGTTACTTTGATCCGCCAGAATGAGATTTATACTCAAATCAACACAGCGAAGCAAGGGAACATTTACTTAACTTTGTGCATGGACTGTAAATTTTATGGAATCGAGCCAGTAAATGAGTCATATAATTGTCCAAGAAGGGCTTAGGCTTCAGAACAAAATGGATGCTTCCTTCCTTCAGTGCAAATTTTAACCGATTTCATGCACCAATTTCATGGAAGGTGTGTACTTAAAGCTGGATTCAAAAAGGGAACGTGAAGTAACAACACAACACTTACCACTAGTATATATCAAGCAGACAATCACGTTTCTTTAAGATAAATTGGGGAGCAATTGCAGAATAACTGGCAACTCACACACAGGGCTGTTTGAGGACAATACATTGTTTACTTAGTTTCGGTCATAATCTGTGACATTCGACAGTTGCAGGTTTTTCTGCAATTAAGCATAGGGCCTACATGTTATCACAGTTAGGCCTTGGTGTTACTGTAACGACTAATAATTTACAGTTTAATTTTGTTCATAGGTCCAGCGTAGGCCTAACGTGAGTTTGCAAAAGGTATGGTTATGCCTAGGCCTAACGGTAGGCTGACCATAGGCCTAAGGAACAGTAATTATCTAAGTTAACTAATGCCACTTCCTTTAGTTTAGAAGAACCCCATATTGTCTAAAAAGAAAATTGTTATTAAAGAAATTAGTTAACTTATGTTTCAAAATTACTTGGTTCTGTGCTGCTCACTTACTCACCGTTCGGTTTGAGTTGCGTACGACAAGTCAGTTCAGCCAATATCTATAACGTAACATTGGCCAAGTTGGCCCGCGAGTCAATTGCGTACACGTACTGAATAATATGTAAGCGAGCTAGCCAATGTTTATGTAATTGCACAAGTAAGATTGTGACATCGCTGTACTTCCCCCTGTCAAATATTTACTCACAGAGACATGTATGGCAAGCCAAATGCTCAGAACGATCTAGGCCTTCACCATATGGGATATCAAACGAGAAAGCTGTTTTATCACCGATAAACAGTGATTTTCGACTATTGAACCAGCATTATCAATTAAACATTGCATACCTACCAATCAAACAGGTTTATCGGTAGAAAATCTTGGTTTTGCTAAATATCTGGGTATTTCAGTAGAAAATCATGATTGAATTGGTTAAAAAATTGGATTACCGAACAAACCAGGCCAGCAGGACTTAGTGATTCCTCCTTGCCTTATAAGCTTATATATGGAATCACCTGATTGATAGAGCAACTGAGGGAAGTGTGTCCTGAAGTCACATGAGAACATCAGAAAAGAGTTCCAGATAACTTGACCCATTGCAAAATTACTACCTGTCTGAAAGTTGATGACACATAACAGTCATTAGTGGAAGTGGAAAATCCTCTCAGCCACTTTAAAGAGCAAAGGTCAAATCCTGTGACAGTGACATAGGAAAACCATTCATCAAAGAAATGGCTTGAATTTGCGAGTAAACATGGTTTTCAGACTGACCTCTGTTGACCTTAACTGACATTCCACCGCAACAGAAAATTATTAGTTTCTTCTACTCAATACTGTGCATCCACATACCAAATGTAAAGTTCATCCACTCTACATTTTTTGAGTTGTCATGTTTACAAGGTTTACAGACTTGACCTCAAATGACCTTTAAACTCTGCAGGAAACATAAGGGTTACTCTACTCTATGAGGTACATCCACATACCAAATATGAAGGTCACCCACCATCGTCTTTTAGTTATCAATGTTACAAGACAAGGCATTAAACAAACAAACACACATATATGCAGGCATGCATATACACACCATCAGCATTGATTCCTTTTGCATCCAACAAGGGATCATTACCAGACTTATCGAGTATTAATACCGGTTTATCATGATAAGCCAGTATTTTCGACCCATAGACCCCGTTATTTCAATAAACCTGGAATATCGACATTTAGATTTAGGACGTTAAGTTTCCAACTTGTTCCCACACAATTTTGACTTCTATATCCAAATTTTGGACATCTTTATCATGGTAATAGTGGAGCCACCTTTATTGGTGACCCTCAGTTAATTACCCGGCCATTTCTCAAAAACTAAAGAGATCCAGAAATACAACCTGTACTGATAGCTTTGTTTCATGATCACCCACAACATATCAAAGTTAATCTTGTTCCTCAAGTCATATTTTAAACAACCTTAAAATGAAAGCATTTGGACCAGGGACATGGAAGAACACCTGGTGAGCAGTGAGGGGGTTGTGTGGGAGGGGACAGAGGGGAAAGCCATGGGATCCTGGGTCAATAAGGGGGATACAGAAATATGTATTACTTTCATAATATACTTGGAGAAATATACAAGGGAAAATGAGGACTGCTAAAAGGGGACCTGTGGCTCAATTGGCCCTACCTGGCTCAAGATGCCCCTGGATTGAGGTAAGCAGGGAGCAATCATGTTGCAGCATCTAGTATATTAGACAACCAACAGAAAGGTGTGCTCCGACCTTTGAGCCAAGATTTTATGTCAGGAAATGATGTCGTCCTATCGATATCTCAAAATGTTTACTCCCTTATGTCAGCAAAAATAGCAAATTGTTGCATTGCACATTTAATATCTCAACAAATTAAAAATGTAGAACTTTCTTGAATTTTTTTTTTGGGCAATTTACAGAATTAGAGAATTTAGAGATTTAGTTTGTATACAAAATTACAATTTCGGTACTTATAATTTGCACAATTTCTGCAAAATGTTGTTTTCGTAGCTCGAAGACATTATGTTGACAGCTTCTGCACTTTTCAGAGCTCTTATCAATTCATCACTTTCATGTTTGATCCACTTAACATTTCTGTTACAAAAGTGATAAATTTCTTCAAGTATTTGAAATTTTGTGTTTCAAAGTGTTTGAAATGATAACATACAAATTTGAACATTTGAGCAACCTTGAGAAGGAACAACAAGTTCGTAACATTATGGTGGATGAACAACTCATTATTTTGCTGCTAACTGTGCACACCCCCCCCCCCCTCACCCCCTTGCACAACATTTAAACAAGTGTACCTCCTTAAATGGAACAAGATTTTCTGTGATTTATGCTAGAGTTGTTCATCCCAAGCATCCATGCTTTTTTATGATTTAGATGAAAAAGTTAGATTTTACTACATAGAATAGTAAGATATCTTTAACCTTAAATCAAGTAACAATTATGAAGAGCAAGATATTTATGCAAATCAATAAACAAATCATTAAACTGCAAAGACAGAAGTTCAAATTTTACAATAAGTTGTATTGATGTCAGCAATGTATGGAACTTTAATAATGCATACTGCAACACTGAAGAAAACTTAAAGACATTTATAAAGACCCAAATCTGGGGAAACCTTTTGAAAACACAAACTTCAATCAACACGGAATTATATGGTCTTGATTATGGCATGATGATGTTTAATCTAGACCACAATTTTCTAGGACATTGTCTGGTTGATTATCGTTGGAAGTAAATCGGGTATTTCCATGTCAGAGATAATAAATGTCTTTAAGTCTTCTGTATAGGTTCATCCTCAATGAAGCTCTGATTCTTTGCGACCACCCGCACGTATTCTATCGGTTAGACTTGGCGACACGTTCCAGTTCATCCTTCTTCTTGATGGCGTACGAGTTGGACGAGCCCTGAGGATAAGAGGAAGCAAACTCCAACATTAGATGCGTGGCAGTTGGTTAAAACATTAAGGGCTGCTTATCTAGGGCTGCTTATCTAGCACCCCTTAGTCACGACCCACCAGACCCTGCCCCCACCGACCTACCCCAAGAAGCTATGCTCTTAACAGCTAGCTTGGACTATGGCATGTTAGTTAAAAAGAATCATTAGTTGATCCATCGGCCAGCTAAAAAAAAAACCTGTTCATAAATCTTTTGACGTCTGAAAAAAAAAAAAAGAAGGTAACCCACCCAAAATTTCTCACGACCAACTTATTTTGGTCACATCTCATAGTTTATGAACCATGGAGTAAGTCTAAGCTGTAACCTTAGATAAAAGACGAAATCACTTGCACTCTTCAACAAGCAATGGATCAACAGTGGAAGAGAAAAAAATGTACTTTGTGGGTTTTGTTGCACCTTGGCACGAATTCCGATTAAACTTTGCAATATTCAAACATGGCTGGCTACCCCTCTAATGGGAGATGTATCTGGTGAGACGGACAACCACTTGTACTTTTCCTAAAAACCATGATTTCAACCGCTAAGTCCAATACAGACAAATTTTATATTCTGCCAAATTCAACAGAATGTGTCTCTTTTTAATTTGCAAAATATTTCAAGGGATCTTCTAGTGGTTGAAGCTGATTTGTTAAACTAAATTGCTGAAAATTAGGCAAAAACCAGATCCTCATTACATTTTATATCACAGAGATACAATTATTATTTGTATCTTCGTTTTTAAAAAGTTGTAACATGCGTGTTTCATAAAGTATAAATGTCGTCCAGACCAACCTTTGCTGCGTTGATCAGTTCGTCTGCCAGACATTCTGCGATGCTCTTGATGTTCCTGAAGGAGGCTTCCCGGGCACCGGTACAGAGCAGCCAGATGGCTTGATTGACACGTCTGAGAGGGGAGACGTCAACCGCCTGTCTACGTACGGTACCGGCCCTACCGATACGGGTAGAGTCTTCACGAGGGCCGCTGTTGATGATGGCATTGACCAGCACTTGCAGTGGGTTCTAAGAATGCAGAAAGTTAAACTTGCTAAAGGTCTTTGGATTGACTGATTTTTTGATTGATTAATTAATTGATTGATTACATCTTTATTGTATCCGAATGGTAAATACATGCTTGCAACAAAAATAATAAATAGTGTACATCAGAAAGTACAAACCATATACAAAAGAAAAACAAAACAATCCAAAGGAAATGACGTTTCAAAAAATGAAAAAGATAAGTAAGAATGTGGAAGGAGGGTCTGTGACAACTATTAGGATAAGAGCTTCCCACGTTCTGACTCACCTTTGCCAAGCAAATTGACCATTGTAATCTCCAACATTTCATCAGATCTTTGTAATCACTACAGAGGTCTACATAACAAATACTCAGTTCAACTGAGGTGTACTTTTGCTGAAATTGCTTACATATAGGTTTGCAGGCTGTGATATCTTTCGACCTAATTGAACATTTAACTTGCAATTATATGTGTTTTTTTGCATTCCCATAGGTGGATCTACATGCCATGTACGAAGTTCAACCACAAACCTTGTTCTTGTTTGGCAATTTCAAATGTTAACGAGCCAAAGAATGACATGCAAACACATTTACACAGTTTACATTACCAATGATGCAGATTTAACTTAGCTCAAATGACTACTCCACAAGACTAGTTTTATTAGTTGACAAGAAATTTTGGGTTTGATGATTTCAACAACAACAACAAAATTTAACTGCGTAAACAATCGCCAACCGAGAGTAGGAACAAAATTTGAAACCCGACACTTTATATTCCAAGCCCAATCCACAAGGCCCATATCAGAAATATAGCGAGAGTCAATGAAGGTAACAAATATTGTCTCTGTAAGTCCTCAGTAAGCTTACAATAACTTATTGTCTGCAGACAATTGAGTCTAGCTGATGGCAAATTTTGATGCCCCCTCTTGATTCTATACATTCTTGGATTCTACCCTAGCCCACTTTATTCCTTTCTTGTTCTACAAAATAAAGCCATGAAACATATAGTTTTCTTACACTTTCAGTCTCGAATGAAAGAAGAATAAAGAGTTTTGTAATAATAAACAACAATGCCTAGCACCGAGCGTACAATGTCAAACAAAGACCATGAAAAGCTCAGCCTTCCTTCCAACGATCCATTACATGCCGGAATGGCACGCTGTTCTAAGGTGTACTCTGGGGGGAGGGGGGGGCTGCAGGGTCACCAAAGAACAGAGGTAAACTTCATGATCAACTCGATGTGGTAGTCTTTAACGAATAACTGAGGCTTTCAAGATGTATTTTATATTCCATGAAAAGGAAGGCATGTTTCACTTAAATTGCAAGATCTCTCTATGTTTCTTACATAACCAAACTTCCACGCTTTGTGATTACACCTTGAAAATTACACAAAACCAATGTCAGAAGCATCAACAACTTGTTGACTTCTATTCAGCCCTCTCCCTAACCTGTTCGGTCCCTACCTACCCCCTTCCCCACCACCTCCCGTATCTAACAACCCTCACCTCCTAACAAAACCGCAATGTGGACCTACCTCCCCTGTCAGCAGATGTATGATTTCAAATGCATGTTGGACAATGCGCATGGTCATCAGTTTCTTGCCATTGTTTCTTCCGTGCATCATCATCGAGTTCGCCAATCGTTCTACGGCTGGGCACTGGGCTTTGCGGAAACGCTTGACCTGGTAGCGGCCCGAGCTGTGGGGCAGGTATTTCGCATACTTCTCTTTCACAGCAATGTAATCCTGCGACAAAGAAGGACAAAAGATATGAAAGGAAAGGGACGTAAATCTAGCACTAACTCCAATCTCTGAGTACTGTGGTACTACTTCACCCACAAGGGCTACAAAAGTCCATCAGCAAGAGGCATCCATAAATTTACAGACTTTGACAAATTCTTCCGTTCATTTACCATCAATTGGATGTCTATGAACTCTCTAATCACAAACAATCCTGCACCCCACGAAAACGATGAAGTAATCGGTAATCGGCCCGATTGTCACATGAACTAATCGGTAGTAACCGATTATCATATAATCGGTCGACACTATCCTTTTCTCACAATTTGCTAAGGGCCATGCTTCCCTGCCCATCACCTCCCTTTTACCGTGGACCCTCCTATCTCCATTTTTTTTTCAACCTTTCGATGTTTGCTGCAATACCCTCTAAAATAATTTAATTTCGGCAGACATGCTGATATGCCTTGAATCCACAGGTAACCTCCCAGTCCAGGGGGCGAGAGTGTGTATCAGCATCAGACCACCTTCTTAAATACTGAGGAAGGTGGCAGTACCCCCATCACTACACTGCAGCTAAGGTGAACCATTGTAATATCAGAACCAAATCTCACTTCACGAACCAGCCAGTTTGCCAATCAACAGAAGAAAATGTTGACAGGTCTTGAAGATGTCTAGTTCATGGTGGGGTTTTGAATTAGGAACCTGATAGTTGTGGGGGTGAAGGGGGGGGACTATAACAGCTTCACCTTGTAAACAAAAGCCTGGACAATAATTGTTTTAAGCTTCCATCTTTTGCAAATTCTTGGAAAAGAAGTAGACTTTGGGGTCGTTAAAAGAGCTACTCTTATAACATAAGACTGCCTGCCTGTCAATGGTAGGTTTTTGTCATATTAAAGACTATGTTTAAAAGTCAGTGAACACTCACAGTTAAACTGATGTCGCTAACTTGAACTTCATCGCAGCTCCACTTGCCAAATAACTTCACTTCATCATACTCAACAGTCACAGCAGGTAGTGGCTCCGCAGCTGGAGCTGGGGCCTCGTCCCAGTTTTCACCCATGGTAGCTAATGAGGATACCTGTAGAATTTAATTATTAAATTATTAAACAATTAAGAATTAAATAATAACTTTCCAAATAACTAGCTTCCTCTTTCTTTTTTTTTCTTTTTTTAAAAGACAATTGCTAAACAATAACATTTTAGAAAGAGTTTAAACTTGCTTTCTTGACTTCAGTGTCTCAAGTTTATGTGAAAACACTGGTTCCTTTAATGCAAAAGTACAAAATCTTTTAGAACTTACTGTTAAAAAAGTTTATCACTTTTTATTGTAGTGCGCGTGCGTGCTCACTTTGTAGGTACCTACATTACAATATAACTTTAGTCCCTGGAGTCCCATGCAGTTCTAGTGTTGCATTTACATTTACTGAACTATCTTGCATAACTTAGTCAGTCCATGTGCAATAATACACCTATGTGTCAGCAAGTTAGGATTACATGTAGCATGGTGGTAAACAGTAAGCCTGCATTATTCCACAACTATTTGTATGTGTGTTATACATATTTCTAGTTGGCCGTGTTTCAATGTCGAAGTGCAAACATTTTGTTGAACACAGATGATATCTACACAGCCACAATAAAGCTATTAAATTTGACACAGTCAAAGTAGGAAATGACTTATTTCACTCCCTTACCAGCATAAAACAGTAACATTTATTATTTGCAAAATGTTTGGAATATGTTTCCTTGCTTCAAGCATTTTGACATTTTAGGGGGATCTGACTGCACCGTTTATGAAATAGTACAGGCTAGTTACAAGATAGAACTAAATCACAGAACAACAACATAGGATATATATCAATAGACTATAGCAAATCAACTATAGCCAAGAAAGGCAAAGAACGGTACCAAAAGATCGTCCTTACTTAGGACTAAGTGGAATTTAATAAGTTGCCATAGCCTAGTACGGTAGTAGGGACTGGGGATGTTTTTGGTGAGTAGTAACCTGACCTTTTGTAACTTATTAATTGGCATAGGCCCTAGTGCTAACCTTAAGTGTTAAGTTAGACTCACAGTAGTAATAAGCTAGTTCAGAGTTACACCATGGAGAATTATTGCACAATAGGTTAAAATCAACTTTCATTCCTCATTTGAGCAGTCCTACACTCCTTGACTTACGATACTGAAAATATTATGTGGTGGTATAACATTGCAGTGAATGGTTATCAATTGACCTGACAAAAAGACAGGAACAAGGCATGATGCCATTAAGCTTCGTTCTAAAAATGTCCAAGCCTAGACAAGGCTAGGCCTAATCTAAATTTCTGTTAGGCTGGGGAACCAAATTTAAGCTGGAGCTATCACATAATGAATACGTATGGGCCTTGTGTTTAACTTAAATATGTAGGGGTACGCTGGGCCATACACTCACCTCAGTAACTTAGTATACTATTACTAAGCCAATTCTACTAAGTGTAGTACAATACGTGCATGGGTAGCCCTACGCTAACGTTACGCATGCGGGAATTACTGTTTAGGCTAGGTATCGCGCATTCCTTTTGTACGTTAGTCAGTACTTGAGGAATAGCATTGAGGAATGGCGATCCGAGTGTCAATGATATTGTTGGCTGCTCAACCATATG
Organism: Apostichopus parvimensis; assembly: GCA_000934455.1. NCBI lineage: Eukaryota > Metazoa > Echinodermata > Holothuroidea > Aspidochirotida > Stichopodidae > Apostichopus > Apostichopus parvimensis. Next base: position 115,957 of record KN883720.1, read on the forward strand.
GACATTTTTTGGGGGTTAATATGAATATTAAATACTTTTAACGTTTAAAATAGAGACATAATGGTAATAAAGTAGACGTATTCATGTTAATAGTTTGCGTTTTATTTCACAAAACCACAGCGGGTTCCCCTACCTAAGACAACACGATAGGAAAAAGAACGTGTGAAATGATGATGGCGCTATTGCCAAATTCGTAACCAGAGGCATGTAATAGCATAGGTTCTGCGTACATAACAGGCATCCTTTTTATGCTAGGCGTTTCGTGCATGATTGACAGTGTCAATCAATTTGATTGACACTTCATACGGTACTGCCGAAAAAACTCAACAAATCAGTGTTAAAATCACTCTGGTTTTGGTTTGGATTATTGTATCGCAAAATGTTTAATATTTCTTTTCAAATACATTTAAGAAATTCAGTCTTTAGCGATTCCTGAGAAAAATTAAGATTGCATGAAACCTCTAGGGTTGTTTGCTGAAGGTTTCATGATGGTAGTCACGCCCATAAGAGGTAGCATTAAAAAAGTACATGGCGCTACAAGCAGGTGGGACACAAAATTACACACAAAGATTTTTAACTCCCAGCGTACGAATAATGATTAAAGGATATAGGAATGTAATTGACTTAACAATTATGTAACAAATGTTTGG
>KN883721.1:6381-19070 GCA_000934455.1 Apostichopus parvimensis
AACATACAGTAGGTCGATAGGCCCAGCTCTCAAGGTGGGCATCAAGAATATGGTCGAGTTGTTCGCCTCTTCTAATTTGGCCATTGTCATTGACGTCAAACTATATGACCAAAAAGTCCAACAGAGACTGACCCAAGATGAAGGATACCACATGAAAAACAAGTTCTTAAATATTCTATGACATAACTAAACCTTGCAACGTTGTTCTTTCGACAAACAGGCAATGAGCGCTAAAGGCAACACTAGCAGGATAAAGTGTAACCTGCAGAGACTATTCGTGGCAAAGTAGCATATATATTTGTTGTACCATGATTGATATTGATAATTGCAGAGACAGAGCAAAGATTTGAAATTAGGATTCGAAATTAAAACTTCCAGTATTGAGATACTGCGTCATTGATGCTCTTGTTAGGTTTTGGAAAATTACAAGTGGCACCTTCCCATGAGGGTAGGGTCGGTTTACTCTGAGATCGTGGGGAAAACTTGAAAAGCTCACACAAAAAATAAACATATTAAGGCAAAATAATGGGTTTACTATGCACATGAATCGTGTATTAAAAGCAATGAGGTCACTTAAACAAGAGTTGTTACGTCTTATAAGAAATCCACTGAACTTATAGGAAAATATGGGTCCTCTACTCTAACACTGTTGTTATGTTGACCTTGTGCACAACTTATCCTTCCTATGTTCTCCTCTTACTATGCGAACTTGGCTTATAGTATCTTCCCTTAATTTTGTTCCCTACTATCATACCCTATTCATTCCATCCCATATTTCCTAAAATACATCCCATAATTATAAGAATACATCCCATATTTGTAGGAAAACATCCCATATTTTAGTGAATGGAAACTCACGCATGACCACCTTAAACCAATCAAACACAAAGGTTGATCATTGAATATTCGTAAATCGTTTTTAAAGACAGGTTTTTAAAGAGGAAGGTCACACAGGGCCACCTGACCACAAACTGTTGCCCTGTAGCAATAAAAGTTAAAATTTTGCCAAATTCTCAATCTACCAATGTAATTCTTAATCATTGTGAAATGAATAAACAAAGTAAGAAAATGAAAGGAAAAGATGAAATGAATAAAAACAAAAATAGGAAAGTGATAAACATAAATAACAACAAATCATTAACTAGGCTTTGCTCTGGTTACACAGGCAGTATTTTGCTTGTAAAGTATTGTGACCTCAGTTATCCAAATTTCTATGCAACTGAAATTTTACGTTAAAAGTAGGGGAAAAATGCATATCAACAACCCTTCCCAATTGTTGACTGGTTTTCTTGAACATGGATTTCTGCCTCTCTAGAGCATCTTGCTTGGTTGATTTGCTGATACCGACTTGACTTGCTGTAGGGATATGCCTAATTTCATGCTTAGGCCTAGTACTACTTGTAATAGGATTTTGGAGAGAAAATAACTGTAGCTTCATATTTGTTCGTGAAACTGGCTCTTGCCGTAGGTTGTCATGGTGAAATCGTGTATTTCTTAGGGGTGTCCGAACTTCGCAGTGTTCCGAACTTCGCAATACTGACTATAGTATTTGTACTTGTAGTGCTTACGGATGGCTCCCCGAGATCGGTCGTTTGTTTCCGTTTGATTGTGGGCTACCTTCCGGGTAAGAGTACCCTTTCCCTACTCCCGCCAAGTCCAAATCGTGACTTTAATCTATGCGTTGAATCGAAACAATCTTATTTCTTAGTGGTTCAAAGGTCACTACATATATAGCTATAGTCTGAACACGCAAAATCAGACCGAGTGTTGTGCACAAACTGAGTCCATATTGTACTGATTTTGGAATCTTTCGGATATCTATGAAGACTGATTCCTGCCCATTTGGTGTTGCTGCAACCACCAACAACACACCGAACCGGCAGTTTTGCTCTCAAAATTGGTATTTAACTTGACAAAATTCAGTTTCGTAAAGACTAGCACTTGTTTACGTCGGAACGTTTAGGCTTATGTACCGCGTCCCGACGAGCAACGGTGGGACGTTTTTTTGTGATTTCATATTTTCTAAACGAAAATAACGATTTTTTAACCAAAAAGTTCTATATTTGTCTATACAATTTTCAAAATATTTCATTTCAATGAGTGACATATGACCTTGTCATGACCTCTTTAAGCAGCAGGTAGAGGGTAATGAGGGAGTTCTTCATTTAGCAGCTACAATAACAGGGAAAAAGACACGTAGAATTCAAGAGAGATTGACAGCTGACCTTTCCTTTGTAGACAAAGGATCAAAGGAAGTACTTGAAGGCCCTGCCTCAGAATCAGTTTTTAGGCACATTGGAACACCGATGATCCATGAAGTGTATGTTTACAAACGGGCAGTAGTTGGCTGATTAATGGTCCATAGCAGAAAGTATGAAGAGCTGAAGCGTAACAACAGTACAGTTTTTTTTTTTAGAGACGGACCCCAGTTGAAACTTGGTAAAGTGGAATACTTTTTGGAAGACCATGACCGAGGGTACGCTGTTATAACTCTTTATTACAGAAGTTGATTCATCAAGAGTCAAAGAGTAAAATGGAACAACTGACTTGTGTTAGGAAAACAAATGACCTCATTGTGGTCAACTTGTCCTCAATTGTTGAAACAGGAATCTGGATGGAACTTGGTAACAAAGTCATTGTTGAAAAATTGCCAAACACGTATGAATATAATTTGTAGATGTGGAAGTAAAGGCCTGAAGGTAGAGCTGTATATTGACTTCAGAAATCAAAATATCATATATCTGGCTTTATATGGCTATATCAAACTCTATATGGATATGTGGCTTACGATTATATCAAGATATATCTGGCTTTATATGGCCATATCAAACTTTATATGGATATCTGGCAATTCTTTGTTTCGTGTTCAGATTCTTAAGTTTCAAGAACTACTCTGCTTTGCACTCTTGTAAGGTATGACGCTTTAATGGATTCTGCAATTACAATTTCAGCCAAAGTAGTTAGGCTTTGTCCCAGCTTTTTAGCAAGTGAGGGTGCTTGTAAGTTTTGGTTTGAAGTGTCAAATCCAGAGCAAATGTTAACACCAAGGATGATTTCATCGAAATGTGCTGGATCAACTAAGTCTTTAGCAGACTTAATAGATGCATTTATTTGTTGTGTTTCAACAAGGAGCCTTGCAATGCGCCTCATTTGTTCTGATACAAATGTTGTGATTAGTTGTGTTGCTATCATAACAGTGATGCTCTCCTAATTTGCAGATCCAGGAATCTGCTCTAATGGTAACAACAACATTATCAGTTCTCATACCAGCAAGTATCTCTTGCAGTTTAGCGCTGCAGGGACATTTTTGGGAAGCATTGCCCTACCAGCCTTTTGACACTGTGCAGTTCGAGATGTGGTCGGATTTTCCTTTGCTTTTTTTAGGCTACATTTCTTTTGATGTCGCCACAATGATTTTTTGCAAAAAATCCTTGGCAATCTGGGCAAGGAATGTAATCTACCACATCCATTGTGCCTAATTTTGGTCTTTTGTAGACGAAGAGCTTTTCCTTGCCTTATTTTAGCACACTACAACTCTAGGCATTGTCTCCCTTTTGTCTCATTTATTCCAAAATTGCATTTCTTTCTGCTGACCTTTTTCGCAGCAGCATAGCTTTCATTACCAATATTTCATCAGCATGATGAGTTTCTAGATGTCTTGGTCATTTTGTAACATTTTTTTCACAAAAGAGGCAACAGTGTTGTCCGTCCCATGTTCTTTTCCTACTTTTACTATAGTACGTGGAAGATACTTTGACACCACCTGAATGATCTTTGCAAATGATCGACAACTATTTGGATCACATTTTCATGATTTTTTTCACCCCTTCGGACTTCCCTTTATAAGCAGTCAACTCATGAACTGGACAAAATATCAAAACTTTCGATGAAAAATACAAATTAATGGCACGTAGATATGGATACCAATATCACATAGAATTAACCCTGTTTAAATATAGTTTAAGTAGGCCTACTGAAGATAATACATGATACTATCAAAGGTATATCCGTAATATAACATAAAGGAGGTAGCAGAAGTTACATCAAGTCATACGGTGAATATGAATTAGGCATCAGTTTCCGAGAAATATCATTTAAGCGGAACTGTACTAAGTCCTGAACTAAGCGAACGAAAAACTGTTTGAATGTACATTAGATCTGCTCTGTCTGGTTTCAGGCCCGAGACGATTTCTTGAAGATTTTTGGAACCCGATGAAACTGGTTGGCTGACCCTAGTCGACGAGTGGGCTCAGCCCCCCCCCCCCCTAAAAGGAAACAGACGAAATCGGGACCGCCTATGGTGCGTATTGCGGTAAACACGGGCCTGCTCCATTAAGCCTCAAGAGTCATATATATCCACTCCCATTATGTGAACATAGTTTATCAATTTACAACATTCCAATGGCGTGTGGTAACGTCGGAATGTCTCGCCCATTACCCGAGAAATCTTACTAAATTGTTTACAACATAGGTCTGTTTTGAGGGCTTCTTGAGCTAGGAACCAGACGGAGCAGAGACGAAACTAGTCGTTCAGTCCCATCCAGTTCTGACATTTTCCCCGAATGCATTTCGTGATTGTACCAAGTTATTAACTAGTAATGAATGAATGCGTGTCTAGTGTCTACCCTTACAAAATATGAGTTTTCACGTGTGAAACTTGCCAATTTCAGTCACTGTCACTGCCCTCGAGTGTTACTTCAACCATTGAACATTTGTTTGGGTCCCCTGTGCAGAGGCATGCGATTACACACTTCACATTGGCCCTTGCACAGGAACATCCACGGGCACACATGCTTTTCTTGCATCGACAGTATTTGGCCCGTTTGAATTCCGCGGGCTTTGCCTCCTTCAACATCATCGTTGCTACCAACTTCCCATTGACAAGCTCTCTCCCAAAATCTGTGGCAGGTGGGCAGATTGGCTGAGAAATGTTTGCTCGCTTATATACAGTCAACTGATGCTGGGCTCGGCGGAGGTGTAACTCGAAGGCATCCTCTGTAGGTGGCAGGCAGCGTATGTCTCCTTTGATGTTACCGAAGAGATGGGCTCGAAGTGCATCCAAATTACCACCGAAGTCATTCCTGTCATACAGTGACAACATGTAGTGTGTAGCTGCTGTCACAACATCTTCCCGAACATGTAGGCTCTCTCCAGTGTCACCATATCTACCCAAGGGCAGAAGTTCTGCCAGGAGATTAACAGCAGTTTTGTAGGCACGACGTTTCCCTCTTCTGAAGGGATAGCTCACAGTGTCACATCCAGTCAGTATGTAGGTGCCGAGGAGTATAGAAGTAATGTCAGTATGTATGATGTAGTATATGCACATCATGATCACGTCTGTGTCAGTAGCAACCACTATAGCCCGTTTATGCTGCATATGTTGCACTGAGTATGCTTTATGAGCAAATATCCTCGTGTCTGCCTCCTCATGATTCTCACAGAACAGTTCTGGAAGCTCATACGGACAATTTGAAGTCAAGAGGATGGTACGACCAGGATCACGGAATATGCCACCCAGAATGAACGTACATCCTGCAGGGAGTGACTCGTTCTGGGAAACCCATGATACTCCCAGGTAGTTCAACAGGTTTGCTTTGTTCATTGGATTGTGAACAAAGACTTTCCATTCGGGAATAGCCAGAGTATCATGTGGTTCGTATTCCTTCATCTTGCTGGGGCAGGTTTTGTTCCTCTTGTCGCGTTCCTCGCCTTTCAAACTCATAGCTGGAGAGACATCATATCGACCGACAAAGTGGACACATCCACAGTTGTCCGGCATACTGCTGATGAGCTGCTTCAGGTACTTTTCTTGCAGATCATGAAAATTGCTACTCCCAAGATGTTGGTGTCGCTGGATGAATGCCATGGCATCTACTACCATTACACCAGGCATATCGGAAGGTGGCAATATGTCCTCTTGTCTCCATGACTTGTCCAGTGATGTTTTGATTGCAACCAAGTAGTCGGCTTTGTTTCCTTTACGCATGGCATACCCGTGGTCAATAGATGGATCCGGCTCAAACAGGGAAGACGGACAACTTGTGCACTCATGACTAAAGACATCCACTTTCTTGTCTTCATCCAAGTCCTGCACAAAGTACAGACTTCGTACAACTGCACTCTTCTCCTCATAGACCTTCTTGACCTTGTGTGCAATGGACAAGGGCTTCTTTGATTTTGTTGCAAAGGTGTCCAGTTTCACAGGTGTTACTTTATCACTGCCTGTTTCTATTGCGGCGACCAGTGCTTTTAGTCCTTTCTCACGGGCGTTTACCAAGTCGGCAGATCCAGCTTTGTAGCCCGTCGAAATGTTCATTAACTTCTGCTCATTGCATTTTAATGGATTGATTATCCGGTTGTCGACAACCTCTGTTATTTTCATTACACTCTCTGCCTCCTTTGTAGCTAAGCTGTTGGAGTCCTCATGGTGCTTTTGGTCATCCAGATTCAAGTGTGCCATGACCTTCGTCTGCTCAGACACTGCTGTCAAAACTGGGAGAGCTCGTAAGTATTTCTCCATAGCTGCTGGTTGCTGACTTATGCCAGTGAAGAGTTTCGTCTTGGCATGACGGTTGTAAGTTTTCTCAAGTGCCATATCTGTCCAGACACCATTGAATCGACCCTCTGTCTGACGTACAGTAAACTGTCCATCTTTGAATGCCTGGAATATGTTTGGAGCTAGTGTAGACAGGCTTCTCATTGCTTCTAGATAGTGGGGTAGGCAGGACACATATTTATAGTGGCCAGCAGCTACCAGGTATGGCAACATCTTTTCTACTTCAGCTAGGTGCTCCTCCCACAGGCCTGCACGCTCAGCATGGATGTAGCGTTTCAGGATCATCACCATGTCCATGTACATGAGCCATAGTTTTGTAGTAGGTGATGTACATGCTTTGTTGAACTCGGCCATCATTGTCGATACCGCTTTCAGTTGGTCAGTTGCATTGGTGTATGCGAAAAAGGACTTCTCTTCATTCTTTTCTGAGAGGGCATCTATGAGCAACTGGACATTGCACGTGAGCATTGACATGCATTCTAGTTCCTTCTCCTCATCAATCAACCACCTGACAAATGCTTCCCAGTATAAGGCAAACATGGCTGCATAGACCATGGTGTGTGAATGCAGCATCGCATAATAGTCCTTACCAGACATAATTTTGTTTGCGGTACCACGGTGGCAGACATCAGCTTCTACTAAGATGTCCTCAATCCCGGAAGCCTGCATCAAGTGCCCAATTGCTCCCAGGAAGTTTTGGGCAATATGGAAGCCACCCATGCGCAATATGAGTTAAGCATACTTCTGTGTTTTTTTTTCCGGAAAACCCAATACCACTTCATAAATTGCTTGGTCGCACGTGATGATAGAGAAGTCTTCACCCAGTTTCCTCGACACATCAATGCAGTACTGACTGTACTGACTGTTCGACCACATCCGGGTGTGTTGGTGACTTGGGAAAGAAAGGACCGTAACTGATGACCGTCGCTGGAGATGCATCCGGTATGAGAGAGGCCTGAAATGAGCTCCATGTTGGAGCAGTGCAGATTGGCTTCACATCATCTAAGAGAACTGTTGGGCTGATATGCACCAAGTGCCACAGGATACTTCGGTTATCCAGAGGTTCTGCCAGACACACGGGTAGCTTGGGCTCCGTTTCAACCCCATACAGGGACCGACTCCTTTGGTGATCTTTGAGACTCAGGTGGCTCTCTTTGGTGTGGAATGGCTGAGGAGTCTCCAGTGAAGAGACAGAGGTACACTAGCTTTCGGTGCAGCATTTTCGTCTGAATCCTTATATTGGAATATGATGTGTGTTGTGCCATGTAGTGTTCGTCCATCTTTCGTGAACTCTTGGAAGTCGAGGTTGTCAAATGCAAACTGTGTGAATCGTCCAGCCTTGAGTTCTGCTGGTATAAAGACACCATCATCCTCAGAGGTCAGTTCGTCGACTGACTTTGCCATAGTTGCAATATATCTCTGGGCATCCTGGTAGCTGATGCTGTTCCCGAATCTGTTTAGGAGTGTCACGGTCCCCTTACTTCTGGTTTCCTTAAGTATATGCAGTGCTGTTCCGATGTGCTTTGGTGTCGGGATGCCTGCAACAGCTTGACAAACATCTTGAGCAAGGTTCAGAACTTGCTCATTCTGCTTGGAAGTGACACTCACACGACCATCGTCACCCGTCTCTGTGGAGGCATCCGTTATCAGCCATGCAAGGTGGTTGTACAGGTCGCAACTCACTTTACGTGATGCCTCTGTATATGATATCTCCATTTGTAGTGACATGCTTTCATCCTCGCTTCCAAGTGTCTGTTGGCGTTCACAGTGACTGGCTGAAGGCATTTTGGCTTCTTCAGTGCCTGTTTATCTGCTTTACGTTGATCCTTGAGTTCCATCCGTAAACGTTTTGCAGTGTTATAGGAGGAAATTACCTTGTCATCAGGTGTCATCTCATCTCCACTTTCTTCTTCGTACTTGGTCTCTTGTACTGTCTCTTTCAGTTGCTTCAACTTGGACAGCATGTAACCAATGGTCAAATTTGCAGAACAAATCAAGCTCGAGCATCCCATTTGTGGCACAACCATTATCTTACAGCTACCATCCATGTCATAGTGCCTTTGGAGGCGGGACACTAAGGACTGTGATCTATATGACTCTACATTCTCCACACCAAGGTTTTCCATGTATTTACGGAATTCGTCTCTCAAAGCTGTTACAAAGAATATGGCACCATCCTTGAAGAGGGGCTCATCTATGTGAGATATTATCTGGGCCAGTGCAGCATCGAATGGACCTACGTCGGCATATGTCTCTTCCTGTGTAAGAACACGTCTTGTAAGGTAGGAGTTCATGCAGGCCCTGTGGTACCGAAAGTCTTCTGCCACTATGTCAGTGCACTTGTTGTCGGAGCCGCGAATCTTGCGTAGCATATCTTCATCGCCAAGTTCATATGCTTTGTCCCAGACGGACTGCTGTCTGTCCAAAGTAGAGATTAGGAGAAGATATATATCACCCTTGGTAGTGCGAGCTCTTCCACAGATAAAACATTTTACTTTGTAGTTGATGGGATGTGACACTGAGGACCGAGTTTTGGGAACACAACTGTTTGGTCCAGTAGAGCATCCTGCTTCAGCTGAATTGTCCTCTGACAGTGTATATTTGATTTTCTTCTGGTCAACAGTTTTGCGGTTTGTGTAATTGGAGTGTAATTGGATTCTCAAGTCGAAATGAGACATCCGTTCTGTTTGTGACAGCATATAGGAGTGAAGGCAGACCTTGACAAGTCAGTTTCCGCAGAGGACCAGAGCGAATGCTCACTCCCTCTTGGCATATTAGACAAGCAGTGTAGTCTGTATCAGGCCGTCGTCTCTTCGGCTCCTTTGTTAAAAACATGGGCTCCATTATTCATTCGACAGCGACCCTGTAGACAAAAAGCAAGAGAGGGTATCATATCATAACATGAAAACTGAGTCACCATTTAATCTTCCACCTTCATCAACTGATCACGGTAGACCCGTGTATGAACTTAAATAACCTTTGCATGAAATGGGCTATACACAATGAAAAGCATTTCCATTTGAAATTGGGATTTGAAAAGTTATGCCCCCGCCCCTCCTCCATTTTCATTTATATTTATGAAATACCTATGTCACGATACTTTGAAAACGAGGATTGAATTCTCTAGGTCGAACAAAATACGACTAAAATCATAATCAGTGTTTATCTATCGCTGTTGGTTCTATAAGCAGCCAGCTTTTTGTGAAGGGGGGGGGGGGGAACGTAAGTTTCTGTCCCAAGTTCAACATAAAAAATCCCCAGTTTCACATCTTCCTTCCCCATTGAACTATTTCTGTCCTACTTAAGTAAGGTAAAACTAAAGTTCCCCGTTCTTAAGTTTAATTACAAACATTCATGAAACAATACTTTTTGCATACACCGTTCCGGAAAATATCTGTCACAGTGTTCCACATTCAAATTTCGCATCTGTTAAAAATTCACAACAGAAATTAAACTCGGTAACTGATCAACAAACATTGACTTTGTAGCGACTCAAGCGAATAATTCATTGTCATTTAAACACTGGTTCATGCTGAGCTACGCTACATGTCATACGATGAGAAACTGTGGAGGAATTACGTTTTCCAATCTAGTGTCTGACTGATGATACTGTATCTTTTACTCTTGTAGTGTTCCGGAAATTTGAGTAGAAAATAACTGGAAGCCCGGAGGATACTTTGTCAGTCACCTATAAATGAAAAAATGCGTATAAAGATTACTCTAGATGCGTATTACACCCATTATTTTATGCCAATGGTATAACTTGTCTGCCCCACACATACAAGTGGCGTTCGAGATTAGCATGAATGAATACAAAAATATATCGCACAACCTGGTCGGGCTCGAACCCACGATCACTGAATCATGAGACCTGCGCATAACCGCTAGGCCACGGCACCAACTCTCAATTATGATGTTGAATGAATTGTTAAAGCCACCTCCGGTCACACAAATCAAATTGCGAATACAGCTGTCAAATTCAAGTTACCCGCCAATGACTACGCTATCACCCGGAGAGGAGAGGTGGTAGAGGAAGGTTGGGGTTTGAGGGGGGGGGGTGAGGCGGGTGAGGGGTTTTATCATCACTGTGCTAGGAAGGTTTCCACGAAACCTCATTCAGAATACTTTATCCAATGCAATCACAATAAATACAATTCACTTGAGAATATATACTGAATATAATGATACGTATTGTCTGATATCAAATCTACCAATGAGCAAAACCCAATTAACTATTCACTATTGTTACCGGTGGTAACGATTTAATACTTATGATAAACAGTGGGTGTAGGCCTAGACATCTTCTGTTGCTATGAAACACCTAATCCCTAAACTAAAGTTTATTGGATGAATCATGAATGTTCAGTTCATATGCTGAATAATGAAGTCACCTACCTGGAACATCAAGGTGAAGGAAAACTTTAATATCTTTTCAAGTCGCCCTAATTCGGCATTGTCAGGATGATGATGGGGTAAACAATGCTTTATTTTCGAGGTGAAAACATAACATATCGGAAACGTTCTGTGACGACGGACAGTTTGTATGGACGAAAGTTTTCGCATGGAACGCCCAACGAGCGGAATGTTCGTCAGTGTAGATAATAATATTCGCGTACTAAAAAATGTATGGGTAATGATCATGGGGGTGGGGTCACATATGGGGGTAGTGGTGCCCTGGTGGGCTTGTGGGAAAAGAAAACAAGGGGAAAAGGCCACCCCCAGTATCTGAGGATTCGTTTTGATACTTTCCTCACTCCATACAGTCAATTACTTGACAGGGGAATAACGTCTCCAGAATATTGAGAAAAAAATGCCGCCTTCCACAAAATGAAGGCGAAAAATGTGGAAGGTTTCGAAGGATTTTGCCGGCAAGAATCACCATAAATAAGGTCAACATGCATTTCAACTATTCGAGAAGGGTTTCTAATTGCATTCCTCAACTCCTGTGTCTGGCTAGGGCATGTATTTTATGTATTGTTGTGATTTATTGCCACATTACAGCACACACTGAACGATTTTGTGTATTCATATTTGTTCACCTTTTTCAATCATGATATAAAGAGAAGCATCGATACAAATGGCCATAACTTTTTTGGGCAATATTTCCGGCAAAGCAGACCACCTAATCAGCTAACCTTAAAGTATGAATTAGCAGAAAAAACACAAACAAAAAGTATAGCATCACATGTCAGGTTCAACCTTTTTTAAGCGGCTTTTGAGCATGTGGATCCCCGACTATGATGTATTTTTGTGACGTAATACATACGTTAATATGCTGGAATAGTCGCAATATTGACTCAAGTACAAATCATATCGTAATTCCTTGCACCTAACCCCCCCCCCCCTCCCCTCTGCTTCCCCACACATCAACGCCATAAAACTATCACCACGGCCGAAATACTTCCCTTCTGGTACAAAGGGCACTTGAACGGACATGCAACAAGATTACTGTGTCAATTCAAATGTAAAGAGAGACAAATCAATGATTTAAGCCATGGGGAAGTCTATGAGATTGTCTCTCAGTCACTAGCATATTTAGTTCTGTTAATATCTCAAAATGGCATTACGTTATTTAACAGCCTTGTAATGTGCAAAGGGGCAGTTTTGTTAATTGGTTGGGGAAGGGGCACATTTCCATACCATATTCCCTTGAACTGCTAAATTTTGCCTGCATATTAGATTTGGTAAAAATTTAAAGAAATACATTTTTAAAAACACTGAGCATTAGAGAGAGAACCTAGGCATAGTATATAGCTCTACATCACTGATAATGCTTCTAATCTCTTGATTCCAGTTTATAAGTCCCTTTTCATTTGAAGAAAAAAAAACATGCTGAAGTGGAAAGATAAGCTCCCAAGTTTTAGGTGTGAATTTGGAATAAATTTTCAAGAACTTGTTGTGTTTCCTGTGGCCCAAGTGGTACTAATCATAATTTTTCTTTCACTTCAGAGATTTTGTAGTCACTTAAATGTTTGGCATGTTATGCCTTCTTTCTTTGTTTGTAATTTGCCCCCTCTACTCAATTTTTTTCGTAAGGGCTATGACACCTAATAATTAAAGATGGTAGATAATAAGTTGGCAAATCATGTCAATGAAATTTCTTGGCCCTTTTTGTTCGAAGAAATAAATAGAA
>KN883721.1:19420-49594 GCA_000934455.1 Apostichopus parvimensis
GTTACAGTACAGGCAGCACAACAATAATTTGTGTATGTTAAGTTATGATTGGATGCATGGTTAAGAAACTTCTTATGATATTTAGCTGCACTCTTGTATACTTCAACAGACAGTACTTTTTAGATTAACAATAAATATTACATGCTGTGAAATATTACAATATTACAAAGCATTTTATTGAATGTTTGCACTTTCCTTGTTTTTGGTGAATTTTTGAACCATTACCACTACATTCATATCTAAAAGCCCATTTTCTTTCAAAATCATACCTGGTCATTGAGCCATTTGCACTGTCGCAAAGAACCAAAATCTGTGTGGGTGAATGAGGTGTTGCCAACTCTTAGCTTCCCAGTTGCTAGTTGAGCTACTAGAAGTTCATCCCTCAAGTGTGACGGTGGAATCTGGAACATTTCCTTCACCTCTGCCATGTTAAGTTGATTTTCTGCAGCAACCAAAACTGTTCCCATAAGTAGCTGAAAAATGTCAGTTTTCTTTTCCAATTTTTTTTTTTTTTAATAAGGGCTGAAGCATTCTCTGTTAAAATGGACATAACTATATCCAACTTGTCTTCAAGTTTGCTCGCCTCAAAACTAATGCTATTTCTTGGCGGTAAGTATCCTGTTTGCAGTTGTTTCACACCTTCTACTGCATGTCTTGGTGGCACCATGTGCAGGGTGGATAAGAATTCAAGAAGTTCGTGTAGCCTTTTCCCTTCTTTAAAGTTGGAAACACTCGTTTTGAAATTTTACAATCAAGCATCAGTACTTGCCTGCTTCCTTTTCTTTTTATCTCTTAAGTTGGTACTGGTTTTGGATCGACTTCGTATCCTTCTGAAAGTTGGGTTTGCAGGTAACTGGGTAAATGCTGATGGCTTGGTTTTGTCTGTCTGTGGTTTATTCTTAACATCTAATGGTGACTCTGTGGATATTTCTGTTGTGGGTTCTGAACTGGAAGCTGTCGGTGGCTGATTTAGTGTTGGTGGCTCAGTTGATGTATCTGTCTTTTTCTTTTTCAATTTGGAAAATTTAACAGCAGCAATTGAGGTATTGCACCCCTTAGGTCGTCCACGTACTTTTCGAACTGTTGGCAGATGAAATTCTTCTGGGGTTTCCTGCTCCTTTATATTCAATATCTTTGGCTTTTTCATTAAATCAGTATCTTTGCCCTCAACATCATCTATCTGTCTTTTTTGTACTCCTGTGACAATTGGTGGTTCTGCATTTGAATCTGCCTGAGGCTGGGTATATTTGTTTGGTTTTGTTGACTTATCTGCTGGTGTCCCTTGCTTTTTTTCCTTCTAAAATTTTCAAATTTTACACCAAAAGTTGAGGTGTGACATCTTTTTGGTTGATTCTGGGAGTTTTCCTTGGAAAATTCTTCCAGCACTTTAAGAACATCATGAAGTTCATTGTGTTCTTTGTTTTTCTGCCTGATATTTTCAATATCCTTAAGAGCTTCCCATGTAAGTCTGCAATGTGCTTTGCAATGGTCCCTGGTGGCACATTTAGTCCAGACAGTTGGTTGATGAGTGTTTTTTCAACTTCAGATGGTCTTCTTGACTCTGGATACATGGAAAACAGCTCTTCATTTGTGTCATGACTATGGTTTAAATTTTGTTCAATGGTTACTAGCTTGTTTCTTTTCCGATGAACGGAAGCTTTGACGAACGCTGTGCAGCCTGTTTGAAATGTCCTGAAAAATTAAACATAACATTATCAAAAACCATTCATACATACTTGAGAGGTTTAAAGCGCGCTGATTGGTTGAGTGCTATTGTTAATCCTCTAGTTAAAAAAATGGCTTACATAATTCTGGAAGAAAAACAGCAAAAATTGTTATCAGTTTAAATGAACAAAGTCTCAATGTGATGGACCACTTACCCAATTCACAACATCATGGAACACCCCTAGTTATTGAACACATTGTAGTGCACGACTTCTACCTTTTGGAGTTTTAACGTTTGCCCAGGTTGTTGACGTTGTGTATTTAAGCCCTGCAATATTTTGAAGAGATTTTTTTGTTCCAAAAATATAAACATTCAGTACCTTGAACACTCCTAAATCAAATATCTAGTGTATCCTTATGAACATAAAAAATCTTTCTGTACAATATCTCACCAATTTCTACCAATGTTCTTAATTTGAAGAAAATATTTCCTTGTTTACGATCCCGTTCTGTCAAAGTCAAAACATTGACCACACTCACTGTACACATGTGTATTCAAAGCCACACTTGTTCAAAAGAGGCTGAATAGTAGGTAAATTTCGACAGAAAATGTACATTAAAACATAACATATGTTTGTTTCAGCGTAATTGAAGGTGTTAAAATGATAGAAAAAGTTGCCAAAACTGCGCATAGGATTCGTTGCACAAACAGGATTGTTATTTTATTTGATTTCAATGGTAAATGAAATCTCCTTAGCACATATATGGAACGTAGCTGACCTGTGTGAGGCCGGCAAGAGAAAGTTAGGCTTCAAACACAGGACAGCAAAGTTTGACTAGACCACCCCCTCGAATCCCAATATCATGGATCATGCACCCCTCGAATCCCAATATCATGGACCATGCACCCCTCTAATCCCAATATCATGGACCATACCCTCTAATCCCAATATCATGGACAACCCCCTCAAATCCCAGATCATGGACCCACATAGGCCCTAGGCCTATTATAGATCACCCCCGAATCCAAAGTCACCGACCCCCAAAGGCTTTAGGCCTACACATGTAATATTTTATAACACATAGCCCTAGGCCTATTGGGCAAATCCATAAAAAAAATGTATAGGGGGGTCGGTGACATGGCACTTTTACCCACCCACTCCCAATCCAATTCTGATTCCAACTTCTGACATCCACCCGCTCACCCTCAATCTAATTCCGATTCCAACTTCTGAGACCCAACCACCCACCCCCAATCCGAGTCCCATTCCAACCTCTGACACCCACCCACCCCCAATCCGGTTCATTAATATTAGTCCTACACTCTTACTTTACCTTTGGTTTGGCCGTTTCCCACAACTCTTACTACAGCGGGCTTCCCCGTAATGCTTGCACGTCAATCTGAGATAGGCATATTTCAACTTTTCATGGAATCGTATACTGCCTTCATCTAGTCGCTTGTTTGCTGCTTCAACGGTTTTGGAATCCTTTTTTACAAAAATAGAAAAAGTATCCACATATATCCTTTCAACATAACCCTGGAAATCCCCATAGTTATCAAATTCCTGTTCCATTGTCATGCACTGCAGTGTTATTGTCCATCGATGTCCTGTTCATCCCTCCCGGCCAGCACATATCAGGACAGTTCATTGGTTACATCAACCACGAGCGCTGATTGGTCAAGTTACATGTGTGCGAATAATCAATCTTATTCGCACGATTACGTTCGTGCGAATAGCCACAACGAATAAGTATACGGCTGTATAAACTATTGTACAAAATAGACACCCATTTTCGAAAACTTAGACCAACTCGTAGCTGCTTGAGAACTCTCATAAGAAATCACCTATCATGAATTGATCTGCGAGGGACGGAGCACGTTTGATGCTCGTTCACAATTGTAGGCAATACCTTAGATATTCTAATTTGTAAAACTTTCGACATCAGCTTATAGTCTGTGTTTAGCAGACTGATTGGACGCAACTTGATAGGATCAGTCTTAGCACCTTTCTTTGGGAGAAGTGTAACGGTGATAGAACTTTGGGATATGGACATATTGCCTGTTTTGAAAATGTCGTTAAAGACATCGAGGAGTCTTCGCCCAAAATATATAGAAAAATAGGAAATAAATGCATACGGTAGACCATTGATACCCGGGGACCCGATTATTGGAAGCAAAAGAATGAGCAATCTTTATCTCCTATAGTGTAATATGTTTTTCAAGGCTTTCGATGTCCTCATTATATAGTGTGATGTTTAAACGATTTATGAAAACATCTTGAGAAATCTTATCAAACCTACCGTGATCGGAATAGAGATCAATAAAGAACGTGTGGAAAACTTCGAGAGTTCCCTTATTGTTTCAGGTGATATTACCGTCCGGTTTGCGGACTTGGTGAACCACTTTCTGTTCGGCTTGACGCTTGTTTTTTTCTACAGAAGAATGCGGAGGGTTTTCCCCTTCTTCAAAATATTTGACTCTGGAACGAATATAAGCACCAGTATTAATAGTATTGCCATCTCCTGTAAATCGTTTGGAGATCTGTGAAGCGTTTTCCTTTCTGACGAACAATGCGAGTGCCGTGCTGAACCGCAAGCATTTCAATTATAGTTTTAACATTCTCCCAGCATGCAGAAAATGCATCAAAACAAGTCTTCAGAGTAGACCAGAGCTTATAATAAATACGTTATTCTTTGCAGAATGCTTTATCATTTTATAAAAAAAGTTATGTATTGTTCAACCGAATGTATGCAAAACGTATACAGAGGAGAATCAATCGTTTTGAATTTATACAATTTGTCATTAGTAAATAAAATCTGCATTATTTAATAATCAATGTCAGCATGTTTATTACTCTTAGGCGTTTTAAAGCCAATTTCACACCTAGTTTTAAAGGTAAGTCTGCATAAGTTTTCTTCCAACGGATTTCACTTTTAGGGGTATTATTTCTTAAAGTGCGTTAAAGGTCAGATGCCTGTTTACAAATTAATACAGCACTATCAATAGTTTCACAACCACAGCGAAATGAACACAGTATTCTAAATCGGATTTCGTAGATACCACACTATCAGATGAATAGATCTATGTCAACTAGTTCTCGGGTAATACATTCATTATCATAGAAATAACCGTTTGTACTTCATTCAAGGAAATGGAAATATCTGGATTAGTAAATGTTATGCATTCATTAACGGCTTCTGGTGGCAGATGTGTTGGGATGACCCCATGCAAGGTCACCAACCATAATATTTTTGGCATGCAAGTAGAATTTCTCTGGCTAAGGGTCGCATAGTATGTAAAGACTTAGTTTGAGCAGGGAGCTGCTACTCTAACTGGAGAGAGCTCGAAGATTCATTTTACTACCCTATCTCTCAACACCCAATTACACCGCCATGCGCCCCTTTCTTATTCTTTGACATTTCATCCTCACCGCAACTCCCATTTGGGTCATAAAAATGCCGTCAAAATAATTTTTCTGTACTTTTTTCCTATGGTAAGTTACAAAGTTTCTAAGTTGACATACATACCAATATTTGTGTGCACTTGTGAGTCTCAGAAGCCAAAAAAATGCGTTTTTATGAAAGTTCCTCAACTTTCCAGAGGTTAACACTAGGCTAACTACATAGAATAGTCTTAATCCTAGCCTAGCATGTACGATTGAGGAGCGTCACCTACCGTCGAATGTGTCTAAAATTTAATTTCATTCGCCTTCTCTTTAAAGTTTTGTTATCATTTTGGTTCCTCGTTACCATGGTAACTGGCGCGAAAGAGCCAAATTTTGTGTCGCTATCATCAAGGAAGTAAACCATAGAAGACATTCTAGAAATAGTCCTACGCAATGGAATTAGGAATAGGACTAGCCTAGGCCACCCCAATGAGAAAAATGCTGCAGTGCTACTAGCCTAGGCCTAGCAATTACGACAGAGCCTAGGCTCTTTATTATTTATGCAATATTTGCTAGTGTATTATGACATATGGGCCTAATAGTAATGAGATAGACTACACAAGGCTGCACCAGAATATTGCTATCCTATATTCTATAAGGCTATATTCAGAATTTGTACTCAGGGCCCTAGGCCCATATTTACAAGTCAACTAGAAGTTCTGTTACAGTATGAAGTAGTATGAAGAATTACAGTATAAAGAACATTCAAATGAAGGGATTTCCAAAATTATTTGTCGTCAGAGCGAAGGGGGCCACTTGTATTGTAACCTAGGCTAGCCTGTAGGGGTTTGAAACATCTAGCCATTCTGAGAAAAAAAGGTCAATGCATGGGCTGCCAGCTGCTTCTGACACACGAATTGTATGGATTAGATTGTTGACAGGGCAAAGTATTGAATTATTACACTTGATTCAGATTAGCCTAGGATAACTAAGATAACGAAACATGTTTTAAAACCAGGACTATAGGATGCATGGTCATGCCCTTGCAATATTAATATAACATTTCTATTGCACTTCCTCAATACTGCTAGGGAAATGTTGCATACTGCTGCAAGCTTACTTCATGTTGGGTTTATGTATGACTTAAAATGAGGGGCTTTGGTTGGTGGTTATGTTGGGTGTTCAGTTAGGGTCAGGGATTAGATTATTGGTTATGTGACCTTGTGAATGGGCACCAAGCAGTATATACGACTGCAGTGTCAATATGAAATTCACACCTATGTTGGGGTATGAAGATGCTGCATCATTATGTCATATTAGGCCTTTAACTATAGGGACTAACTTAGTTGAAAAAATACATCATGTAGCTCTTTGATGGTACAGGTTGGTTACAAAAAAGAAATATTATTGTACTTCGTATGAAATCCAATGAGGAGTTTAGACCAGTTTACAGCCTAACAAGTCATAACTACATATGTATGTTAGTATTCTGAGGATATTGCAGCTCCCTAATATTACATGGCATGATGATACCAATGTGTAAATTTTTAAGGATAAAGTAGGTATAAATAAATTCTCATGTTGATCTTGCTTTTATCTCTTTAGATGGATCTGCACAGGACCTTATTGTCGGTCATTTGTACGCTCTGCGGAACTAGAGGTCATGAAAGTGCTGCTGCCAAATTAACCACAAAACGGGATCTCAGTCGTGATATTCATAGCAGCTTGAATTTAGACATTAATGAAGACTTACAGGATATCCATCCTCCTTCCATATGCGACACATGTAGACTGAAGGTATCTCGCTGGAAAAAAATACAAGCGAAACAAAGATCTCCAGCCTCCAAACATCACCATCCATAAGTTTTCAGCCCATGATGATGCCTGTCAAGTGTGTGCTGAAAGACAGTGGGATGCCAAGGTTGTAGGTGATTTTTTACAGCAGCAAGGAATGTTTTCTTGGAATGAAGAAGGCGAGGTTGTTGGAGTTGTTGTGGATAGAGGGGGCAATGGAATTTGAAGAAAGTGTCAGTGAAAGGCCAAAACATTGACTGCTTTGTTGTTGGTAAAAGGGTTGAGATTCCCTTTAAATCTATGGAAGATGTGTGTAGCAAATTTTTGGATGCATCCATTTGTCCTGGCAATGGTGACTTCCAAGAACTAGCACATACCAATATCTACTGTGGACTGAAGTCGCAGAGTGGATCTACTAACGCGACTGTGGAGAAAGGCTACTATGATGGGAGAACATTGCAGTCAAAATGCACCATAAGACATGCAAACTGTCAGCTGATAATACCACAGTCTGTAGCTACTGCAAGCAATAGGTCATTTACTCTATGCAAAGTGTGTTTGTTGTATAGATCTACCTTGCAGAGAGCACAGGAAGGACAAAAACAGAGAAATGAGACAAAGGCGAAATCTGTTCCAACCAAATTTTTATCTCCAGGTGAATTGCGTGAAAAAGAGGTCGACTGAATCGTGAAAAGACAAGTGTTCTCTAGCAAAATAGAAGATTTAAAGAAAGAATTGAACAGTGTCTGAAAGAGGATTCTGTAGAAATTATAGAAGAAGAAGCTGAGAAGCTAAGAGATATTGTAGGTAAAAGCAAAGAAGACATTCAGAAATTACTCTCTCCCGGAAGTCACTGTCATTTGTTGTGGAAGCAACAAATGGAGGCAGCATCAAAACCAGCCAAACAAATGAGATGGCATCCTGCTGTTTTGAGATGGGCCATAGCTATTGACATGAAGTCAGCCTCTGCATACAGCATTGTTCGGGAAGCCGGCTATCTCTCTCTGCCTCATCCTAGTACACTGTATAAATCTACACACTTTAACAACCCTCATACTGGCCTTAACTCAGAATTGCTTACAAAATTTTACAGGGACTACAATATTGCATCAAGAAAGAAACATGAAAGGTTTGTTGCACTGCTAATGGATGAGATGAAAATATCCTCAAGACTTGCCTTCTCAAGGAGCACGGGTAGGCTTATTGGTTTCTGTGACATTGGCTCGATCAGCAGTGAAATGGAGGATTTTGAGAACAGGTGCGCATCAGACAAGACTGATCCAGCTCTAGCTTCTCATGTTCTGCTTTTTATGGCAAGAGGAATTACCTCCTCTTTAAAATTTCCAGTAGCTTACTATGCAACTACTAGTCTGAAAGCTTCCCAGCTGCATGAAATGATTTATGAAGTAATTACAGCATTGAAGCTAATGGGTTTAACTGTTCTCTGTCTTGTAAGTGGTGGTGCCGCTAGTAATAGAAGACTGTACCAGAACTTAGGAGGAAAAGGAAAATCAGAACTGTCTCCTGCTCATTTTTGTTGGAACTGGTTTGGGGATCATGAGAAAATTTATTTCATTTGTGATGTCCCACACCTCCTGAAGACTCTCCGTAACAACATGGAAAATTCAAACTGGAGTAGAAAGACCAGAAATTTAGTAGTAAGTATTTTAATTTGATCAGTTTTATGTTGGCTTTTATGTCACTGTGCAAGGGAGTCCTACATCTATTGATGGTAGTGTGAATCAATTTTCGTGTTCCTTTTTGTCTGTCTTTCCCTAGACTCATGCGATGTTTTCACCTCACTGAGTGGTGCTTGTGCTCTTTTGGTGATATGTAATACAAACATGTTATCTATCTTATTTCCAGTTTCGAGGACAAAAAATTCAATGGACAGACCTGATAGCATTCATGGAATGGGACCAAGGGCGGCACAGAACTACGCCAGGCTTGCGGTTTGCTCCGAAGCTTACACATGAACACCTGTACTTGACACCAGGCCCTCGTATGAAAGTACGCCTTGCAGCTCAGGTACAGTGTGTTGGTTCCTAAGTCTATTTCTTTAGATTGACACCTATGCAGTACATACTGGAATGATCGAAGAGATCAAGTTTTAAAAATGTTTAAAGATGTAACAGAATTAAGTTAGGAAGTAGGCTGAAGCTGTATCTTTTTTTCATAAGTCATCAATGTACAGTAAATGAGTGGCAATCACAACCAAAAGGCTCATAAAGGAGTAAGTACAGGCTCTATCTTTAGTGTTGGTATATCTGTATTGGTCACAAGATGCAGATATATTCTGTCAAACTCCATTTCAGAATGAGCAACTACCTTACCCATAGTAGGTGGTCCTGCCTTTTTAATAAATGTTGGTAACTTGGATTTTATTGTCACGTGATGCTCCCATGTAACCTTTGCTTGGGAACTTACTCATTACACAATACATAGCTAGTTAATACCAGTTATACTATTTCTGTTTCTCTCTTTTTATCTTGCAATGCATATATTCATAAATTCCCAATGCATAAAACATCACATTGAACGTAACAGGGTCATTTGCCATTTTATTTATTTGTGTATGCTTTGTATTTTCTTCTCAGGTCATGTCAAACACTGTGGCCAATGGATTGGAGCTTATGAAAAGAAAAGAGGTAGGTTGAACAATATTATTTTTAAGAAAGGTGAACAAATTTTTGGATTGCCTGAATGTAGCCAGACTGGAGCAAGGCACTCGCTCTAGGAATGAAAACCTGAAGCCATACACTTCTGAAGATGACCCACGCTTTGAGGTAGGCATACATTTTTTTCTATGATGTCTATACATTGCTTGTTTATAGAGATATTTGACAAAAAAACAAAATATAATAGACCTACACACTCTTTGGCAGTAACACTTGTACAGTGTGTAGATATGCAGATGCATTACACACTACTTGTAGTGTGTGTACCAGTTTTGCGAAATAGTACAAAAAGGTATGCACACCTTTTGTGCAACTGAGATCATATTGTATTAATCATGACAGAGAGAAAATAAGTGTCCGTACGCTAAAGGGTAAGCTTCACACTATCATACAGTAGAGAACGCAAGCTGCACAGTACCTGGCTTTCTCTTATATGAAAACTAAGAAAGAACTGTTGAGGAACATGTCATAGAGTGACTTGGCATGTTAGATTCCCCCCCCCCCCACCTAATTCTGAGAAAATACAGCTGATTGTATTCCTTTCAGTGGTTTACATTATTTTGTTTTACCACTGAATTGTGTCTTTCATTATGACCTCCATTCTGTCCATCAGATCATAAAGATTTTTCATTTTCAGTGGCTGCTTAAGGACTTTCTTGGATTCCTCACAGAATGGGCAAATGAGGGTGAAACCATAGAGGGTCTGACAAAGAAAGAAAAAGGCCAGTTGTGTATTAGCAGGCAAACCATTGCAGGAGCTTACATAACAGGTATGGTGGTTTAGCACCATTTATAGTGACCTTTCTGTCCAATTGTCTAACATAATTTTAAGCTTAGCACTTGATAATCATGATCCCAACTTGAATGGAAGTACATAGTTTGATTTGTCTAAAGTTGCTTTAAGTAAGTGCAATAAATGCTGCAGTATATGCTTTTATGTTGTGACAATGTGCTTAAAGATGCAATCAATGTAACCTGTTTATAGAAAATGATAGAAAAATAAACAGGTAAAATTTGTGTAGGGTTGTGAAATATCTCCTAAATTTCCCCTTCAATTAATAGGCATATGATACCATGCTGGCTTGCATTTCTTTTAGAATTTCCCACACTAGTTGATATGCAAAAATGCTTACTAGTATTTAAGGTAAACTGGATGAATTGCAAGAGTGTACAAACCTCTTGTCAAATATACATGTTTTTTACAGTGTGAATGTCCTCTGCTGAACCAGTTCAATTGGTTACTTCTGGTTTTGACATCTTCTAAATATTAGAACGGCTTTCTTATTCTCCCACAGTTCATTCTTTCACTGAGATTGCCAGGAAGCTTCTTAGATTGGAAGGGGTCCGGTATGTTCTCAGTGATAAGGTAAACGAAGACCCTATTGAGGAGTCCTTTGGTAAGCAGCGGGGGGTAGGGGGGCACCATGACAACCCAACCCATGAGCAGTTTGGCCATGCATATGTCAGGAACATAGTGGCTGGCTGTCTTGTTCGCGGTCCTGCTCGAGGTAATGTAAGGAGCCGGGATGCACCCCTTCCAACAGAGAGTGAAGAGCCATTGTAAAAAAGGAAGAAACCTCACCAGTTTGAGTTTTCCAAAGAAGCTCCTCTGTGAGACAGTTTGTTGAACTCTGGACGTCAGGAACCCTCTTTACATTTTACATATTGGTTGGTATAGGCCTAAGTTTTTGGTGTTTATGATAATCGTAGCCTATGCATTCATGCTGGCGTGTATGTATGTGCGTGTTTTGTTACGCCCAGCTTGTAAACACGATATCTCAAGAAGGAAAAGTCACGCCATTTTCATATGTGGTATGTAGAAGTACTACACTGAGTACATGAAGCCCATTGGTTTTGGTGGAGGCAAAGGTCATTTGGGGACAACAGTCAAAAAGCCTTGTAAACATAATGTTACAAGAAGGGAACCTTGGAAAGATCGCATATTTGGTATGTCATTGTACCACATTAACTACTGTAGTTGTTGGCGGAGGTACATGGTTGTTTGAGTTCACCAGGGGTGAAATTTTGAATACCATGTTTTACACAATAATTCAACAAGAACAGATGTGATATTATGTTTGTTGATGTATCACATTTAGTACAAGAAGGCTGTTGTTGAGGTCAATGGGTGTTTCAGGACAGCCTGTTTGCTTTTCACTGTATTACTTACTAAGATCAAGTATGTTGTACTATATATTACGTCAAAATTCATGAAGGAAACTGCTCATGCTACATAATCGAAACCTCAATGCAGTTTTTCATTGTAGTTAATTAAAGGAATGTTGGTGTTTTTGTGGTGCAAACAAAAAGTCATTCCTTTGAGACAATGGTTTGTTTATAGTAGGCAGATCATAATTAAGGAACTGGTTAACTTTATCTTCAAGAAATAAGAGTTATCATAAAAAGAATTTTACTGCCTTGTAGCTCTGTGTATTGTTGGCTCCGACTTTCAAATAAGCAAAAATTGGTAACTCTTGTAATGCTTAATATTTTGGGGGATTAAAGATATTGCCATAGTTTGTTGGTGAGACTGAATGGCTTAATAATAATAACCGACATGAAATTTTACATGAATTATCTCCCATTAACCAGGATTTGGGTGAAGAGGATTTTTGGATAAAGTTTGCACCAATTCAGGTATTGTTATACTTATATCATTAACTTCCCCTCAGCCATCTGTGTCAATGTTTGAATTGTGTTCGATATTCTTCATTTTCAGTTTTAAATAAGGGGTTCTCATTGGAGTCCCCTTTTGAAATGTGGCACAACTGAAATTAAGTGTGGATGGATATATGACACTATCAATTTTTATTCTATTTTCAAGAAACGGATATGATTGAAACTCCGTTTACAGTTATTTCATTTATATCTAGGTTACAGGGTACTTGTTGTGTATTTTGAGAGGGGCTTCATGTAAATAAGTCATTTTAAAATCCTGTCATTGTTCAGTAGTATTGTTTGTTGTTGGACATTCATGGAAAAAAAATTGTAGGCTCGCTAAGAGCGCATCTGCGCATCTGCGGAGAAATTCTAGCCTGATGCGTGTTGGGTGTCAATTAATTTTGTTTTTGGGGGGGGGGTAAGGCAGGATTACTAACATATTGCAGTACTGTAAATTGGCAATAACATTCACAAGAGATTTAAAGTTAAAAAAAAAACAGATTACGTATGTTGTGAAATGTTTATTGAAAGTTTACTGATTTGTGGGCATTCAGGCAATATTCGGGCCTAATATATACTATTTTCAAGGTTTACTGACTTCTTTGTTGTAATACTTTCAGCTTAAGTGAATCTTATTCATTTTCTGTCAGATGTCTATTCACCTCAGTCTGAGGCAAGATTACATGAAGTATCTCCCATTAGTAGGGCCTTGGGTGGAGAGGATTTCTGGATAAACTTTGCACCATTTCAGGCATTATTAAGAGAACTTTCCCTTAGCCAAAACAGACACAGAATAGGAAGACACTAACAAAGGTGTCCTCTAGGAGGCAACCTGTCATTGACAGGCTAGGGCAACTGGCCTAAATTAAGTATTTTCGAGACAGTAGGCCCTGTAGAGGATTGAAAGAAAAGCTTTCTCCACACTAATGTTCGGTATTTTCATAGGCACAAATTCCTTCAAAGGACGTAGGCAAAGTGCCTCTTGGGCTTCTCGTCTGCTTCATGTTCTGGCCTGGAAATAACTGAAAATCACAGTGAGCTTATTGAGGTCTTTGTCGATATAAAGTCAAGAAGATACAGTCATTTTAAATGGTCGGATAAGTACATAATTTTTTTCTTGCTGAAGACAAAAAATTAAAAGGAGAAATTGCTTTCAGTTTTAAAACATGAAATCTCTTTAATAAATTATCAGGAGTTAATCAAAAGCAGTTGACCTAATCATGCAATGCACTTTCTTTTCAAACCCCCTGCCCGCTCCCCCCATCTCCCCTCAACAGCCCCTCCATACACAGTGAATGAGAAGTAGAATTTTCTTCCATTCAGTAACTAGTAAACACTTGTGTTTGCACCATGTATCAAAATAAGAAACATGTAATTGGTAGACAGGAGGATTAAAGGTACAGTAGGATCAGTGTAACTGTTAACAATCTAGAAACATAAAGCAGCCATGATATTTACAGCTAAATTTCAATTGCTTATTTCTGGGGGTATGGTGCCTGTTAGGCTTACAGTGATACTACAATAAGAACAGTTAAGTTGTGTACTGTGCTTAATTAACACATACTGTAGGTGAAAAAATATAATATATAAAATATGCATAACCCCCCACACCATGGAACGCCTACTGGAGAAGTCACTTTGAAAGTTCTTTACGTAGACTTTTTTCAACCTTTTTGGACACTTCACGTTCCTTCAGTTTTCTTATCATTATATAAACTTTAACGAAAGCGTCGCAACGCATCTTCAAAAAGTTCTTGACCACCTCTTGAAAAAGTTTCTCCCTTCTTTCCAATGTAAGTGGTTCTGAAATTTGCTCCCACTTTTGTGTGACCTCTCCACTTTCACAAATGTTGTTCAGTAGTGCTATCTGTATGTTGAGATGCTGAAAAAGGGCAATATTATCCTGTTGTAAACTTGCTCTTACAATCAGCTCCATTGCTTTGAAAAACAAGTAAACATTATCTTTCACAACAAAGAGTCCGCCTCTGTTCTGTTTCTCCAGCCAGACTTTTGTATATTCCACAAATGTTGGTGCATCTTCCACACTATTTTCTCCCCAAGACTTGAGTACTTTTACAAATGCAGCTGCTGTCTGATTGTTTTTTATACACTTGTAACGTTTAAGTAACTTGGCTGGAATATATCCAGAACAGTAGCGGAGAGCTTGCTCTTCGTTTTTGTCCATTGTTACATCCTTTGACAGCTGCACCTGTAATGGCATATCTTTGTCCATCATTTCATGCATCAGTTGTTTGAAGATTTGCTCCAGCAAATACTGGAAAAGGAACACCTCCTCTTCTTGTTCACGCTCGATGTTCAAGTCATTAAGTAATGCCTTCCACAAAGTGGGCAATTTCTTCTTTATACGTAGCGACTGAAACTCTTGCCACATTTGTCCTTTGCATTCCTCAGTCCATGCATGTCCTCTTACAACTGATGCCACCTTTTTCCACAGTTTTGCTGTTACTTTTGTTAAGAAAGCAGTAGCTTCAGAACTTCCAATAGAGTCCTGTACAAAGGATGCAAGGTGCTTCACTTTAGCCACCAGGGGAGTCTGCATTTTAAACAAGGGTGAAGTGAAAACCAAGTCCACTGCTGTTTACCATAATGTTCAGCTCTTAATGCTGCATCATCTTTTCCATACCTCCTTTTTGGGTACTTCATCCCACCTGCAATAGAAGAAACTTGGAACATGTGAAATTTGTCGAGGGATCAGTAAAGTTAGCATACAGGACTACTTCAATTTGTTGCACTGCGGCACCTTTACTTTAGAATTTAGTGACTATGTAAACACAATCTTGCCTGAGTTAGGACATATATTCTGTCTGAATGGCGGGTGGGAGGGGGGGGGGGAGCCGGCTGCCTTGTACGCCCATGCCAAACAGAACAAGAGATGAGCATTTTACAACTAAAATCCTCTGTACTGAAGTTGAACCCTACTAATAAAGACCCATGTGTGTATGTAAGCATTGCTTTATACCAGATAGCTGCTACTCTAACAGCTGCATGTTTCTACTGAGTTAACTTATAGGATTAGGCCTAGCAGTAGCACATAGCGTACCACTCAGCAGGTTGCATTGTTGAACCTAACTTTTTGAAAAACGAAATAGTGTAGGTGTAGATAAGGTTTGAAAGATCATACTTCGTCTGAGAATGGCTTCTGTGTTAGATACCGAACGAAAATTATAACTAACCTGCAACTTGTTGATTTGTTGTAACATCTGTTCGTGAGGAAAGTCGTATGCAACTCTCGCAAAACCAGTCCCCACGGTCATCAATGAATTTCACAGAGTTCTTGTGAAAGTATTTGATAGTGCACGTTGGCTCACCGCAAACTATTATGTCTACTAGGGAAGGAAGTCTGCAAATACACACACTACAACTTTCCTAATTTTTTTCTGACCCTATGACGTCCTCAATCGCCATCAAAAAATCTTCAAAATCGCTTAAGTCATCTTCAAAATGATAAAATCCTGCACCGCTTTCGCTACTTTTCGTGGACGCCATTGTTAATGTTCGTTGTTTGGCGTCGCGTCTTTGACAATTACGTAACAAACAACCGAAAATTCACGAAGGCATTCCGAAGAGTTCCGATGCCCATATATGGTCATGATAGGTCCTGCTGATAGGTTGACAGATTTTACGACCGACACACGCTAATGTGTTTGCGTGACCTTGTTCCAGCAAACCTCACTTCAAAGGCGGCACCTTCGAGCTCTCTCCAGTTAGAGTAGCAGCTCCCTGGTTTGAGGATCCACTTGAAAAATACCCAATCAAAGCTTCATATGTTCGTACTCATTAAGGAAATATAATATTAATGTCTTAAGTTGACATTTACACTCCCATTTGAAAGGTTGGTAACTAATAGAATTCTTGTGATTTGATTTTTGAAAGTCATATAAGCTTCAGCCCCTCTTTACTTTTAGGCAACATTAATGACTGAAAACTGTTTAAAGGTGTTTTCCTATCACATATAAAGCCATGTACTGCTTCACCAATTGAGTCTAATACCCAACTCGGCACAGTAAAATTACTCCTAATATACACTAACCTAGATATCATTGAACAATTAGCAAGTAATAATTTGCCTTTAAGTGATAACTTTTCATCATTAATTCTCATCTTTTTAAATATGCATTTTTCTATTTTATTTTCCCATTTTTGCACTTCAATTACCACCATTCACAATTCCAATAGAAACATCTATGTAACAGTGGTAACCCTTATCGATGGACTTGGCGAAAGGCGACGAGCGCCATCTATTTTACTTTACTACTTTTTGATGACAATTTTCACTACTACTACTACTACTACGTTTGGTGCATGTCTTCTTTTAATTTTTATGGAGCCATTCCTTTCATTAGCAAGATCGTGTTATAATAAGGGTAAGCTTTTATTAATGATTGTGTGATAGGATTTAATTGCAGAGTGATGAAGAGTGTAGTTGATTTCGAAATTGCTGTCAATTAAGTAACTTAATTAACTTGCCTGTCACGGTAGCTCGCCATTCACTACTGTGCTATCCTTACGCACGTGTGTGGTGGGGCCTTGGCCTTAGCGTTGAAAGATATCTAAGTCACAATGTGCGCCACATCAGCCGTGATGTGTTTGCTAAGTAGTATAATATTATGCCTATAATTATCCATTTTGTCGTTATCATAATCAGTGATGGATGATCAAACTTATAACTAATAACCATGTTTCCTGGAGATGGGTGAAGTGTAAATTGGTATTAAAATGTATTATCAGATCTGATAGTTCTATCATCTCCTTGGCAACACAATTGTTCACATGAAGTTGGTCACATGACATGTCACCTGATTTGTGATTCTTTTTATTTCCTAAAGTGATTTGTTTGAATTCTCATTAAGTGCTTTGTTATGACCAACGTCTGTGAATAATGAGACAATATTCAATTAAGTAAGAACAATATTCAATGTTTATGACTCTTCGTCACTCATGTATTGGTTCTCGTTGCACATTTAATTAACATTAATTATCCATGATAATTCATTACCTTAATCTTTTATTTATGATCCATTTGTTTTGTCTTTGCAGGGTTATTTGTTATTGTTGTTTGTTTACCTTTAATTAAACACCGTAGCAGCATGAACCTTTCTTTTGGTCGTTAGATATTTGGCGTAGTCGGCAGGGTTGCTATGAAAACTCCTGAATATTAGAGACCATGTCCGAAGTGGAAGAGATGCGGCTTGAGCTGAAGTCCTTGCGGGTTGCACTGGAAAGGGAGAAGCTGGTTTCAATGAGAGCTAAAGCTGACATCAAGGCACTCCAGAAGTTATCTGTTGGACCTGAAGCTGTGTCAGATAAGGAAGGTGATGAAGATGTCCACAGTACCAATGAGGAGCGTGATAATGAGCTGTCTGTGGTAAACCTCTCACAGGGTCAACTAATTGATCGATTTTGTGACCGACCTACAAAACCAGGAGATCCGTCTGTACAGGAATGGATCAGAGACGTAAGGAGTCAACTGCAGGTTCGACGACTAGGACCGAAGGACCAAAGCCAGTCTTATTCTCAACCATCTAGGTGGGAAGGCGAGGAAGGAGATAGCAGGAAGAGGGGAAGAAGTTCAGAGGGACCCCAGTAAGATTTTGGCTATTTTGAGTAAAGTCTTTGGTGACGGTGACACTCTCTCACAATTAAAACAACGTTTCTTCTGTTATAGACAGAGGAATGGTAAACATCTTGTTACTTGCTCCTTGGAACTGGTTGATCTCTTTGACCGTATTTGTCAATTAGACTCATCATTCCAATCATGCAGGGAGAAAAGTTAATGGGAAGACTGGCAGAGTCTGCGAAAGATGAGGGGGTACGGAGAGAGTTACGAAGGCTGAACTTGGAGAATCCAAACATGACGTTCTTCGATGCACGAGATCAAGTGATGGAGTGGATTGGGGTACCAAAGAGCCTGACACAGGGAACATTCACTGTACATATACTTGAAGCAGACAGTGAGTACCATCACCTAATTCAAGAACAGGGCGACCAGATAAAGGCACAACAAAAACAGATTGATGACCTAATTGAAGCTCTGAAGACTAATGCTGAGAAGTCGTCAAGGCCCAAATACCCTCAGGGAGGAAAACCGTCTGGTACTAGACGATTCTAGCAGTGTTACCATTTCCATTTCAAGCGAGATTGTCCTGACAATCCTATCAATAGGCAAGCACAGAGTTAGGCAAGCACAGAAACAGTCTCTACAACCACCAAGGAACCTTTAAACTAGGGAAGCCTGTCGTTGGCAACCAGGAATCGACAGGTGTAGTTCTGAATAACCCTGGTCATGACACTCTTGTAACCAAATCTGCAGGAGAATGCCCGAAGATTACAGTTCAGCCTGGATCACAGTATAAGGTGCCTTCTTCATACAGGTGCCGAGGTTTCTACGATCACCGAGTGGTTTTTCCTAGAGCACATTACCCAGAGTGGTGAGCTGTTAGATGTAAGTGCTATTCTGAAGATATCTGGTGCTACTGGTGTAAATGTCCCATACATTGGATATGTGGAGTTAGCCATTACTGTGTTGGGTTATGTGTTTCCAGACATAGGTTTCTTGGTAGTCAAAGACTCTTGTGACCCCCAGTTTGTAGAAAAGAAGAGGATGGTGCCTGGTGTTCTGGGATGTAATATTTTCAGAGCAATGCAGAGGTTGCTGGAGAACAAATGGGGAAGTGATTTCCGAAATTAACTGTTTCTAGAATCTGGCACAATAGAAGACCACAGGTTGGCTCATGTTATTGCTGCCTTTCAGGATAAGGAGGAAGATTTGAAAACCGAGGTGTGGATCATGGTATTGCTCGTGTATGTGCTGAAAAATTGGTACTAGTGGCTGCAAACACCATTACGTCAATAAAGGTATCAGTCCAACCCTCGACTGTTTCACGACAATATGTTGCCATGATTGCACAGTTGAATGCTGAGGACAGGACACACCTAGCCACTGGCTTACATATTGCACCGACACTTGTTTCCGTTGGTCGAAGTGGTGTGGCTCTATTGCAGGTAGCTAATTTTTTTAATCATGACATTTATCTTCAACCAAGGGCTCATGTTGGGATTGCTGAAGGTGCATCATCAGAGTCAATGGTCCAGGTGAAACAAGTTCATGTCAATGAAATACAAGTGCAGACAATTGATGCGAATGAACATCTCACTGTATCAGCACAACCCGAACAAGTATCAACAAGGGCTATTCCACTGGAATCCAAGATGACTATTAGTGAGAAGTTAAATGTATCTCAAAGGAAGGAGCTAAGAGCTCTGCTCCACAGGTATGATGATGTTTTCAGCCAGCACGAGGACGGCCTTGGCTTCTGCGATAAGGTGGAACACCGCATCGTCCTACTGGACGATAAACCAGTTAAGGTACCACATAGGAGAATTCCACCTCACCGATGGAAGGAAGTTCGTGACCACCTTCAACAACTTTTGTCTCGACAGATTATGAGAGAATCATCTAGCCCATATGCGTCACCAGTGGTGCTAGTTTGAAAGAAGGATAACAGCCTGAGAATGTGCGTATACTACAGAGCCCTCAACGCAAACACACATCGTGATGCTTACCCCATTCCCCGAATTGAGGAAGCCTTAGATGCACTTAAAGGAGCTAACTACGTCTGTAGTCTTGATTTAGCTCACGGTTACCATCAGGTCCCGGTTTATGAGAGTGATATAGAAAAAACCGCTTTCCGGGTTGGTACAGGAGGTCTCTACGAGTTCAGACGAATGCCGTTTGGACTAACAAACGCCCCAGCGACATTCATGGATAAAGCTTTTGGTGATGAGAACTTCGAAACAGTCCTAATCTATTTGGACGATATTTTAGTATTTGGAAACTTTCCAGGAAACACAACAACGTTTAGAGATGGTTCTGAGTAGGCTACGATCATACAATTTGAAAGTCAAGCCAGAGAAGTGTTACTTGTATGAGGAACGATTGAGATATATTGGCCGTATTGTTAGCAAGGATGGTATTCTCCCTGATCCCGAGAAACGAGAGCTATTCAGAATTGGAAAATACCTCAAACTGAAAGAGAGTTGCGGAGCTTTATGGGGCTGGCAATTTATTAGCGACGTTTTGTTGCAAACTTTGCCAAGATAGCAGCACCACTCCATGCTCTGACAGGTGGCCAGAGATGTAAAGCAACACGTCCTCACAACCCAGCCAGATCCGTTGCAGACAGATGGGAGGCAAAACATGGGGAAACTTTCCTTGAGCTGAAATCAAAGCTCACCACAACACCGGTATTGGGCTACCCTGACTTCCAGCGCCCATACATTCTTGTATGAAGCTTGAACTGATGGCGCTTCACTGGGCCATCACAGTGAAGTTCAGAGATTTACTGATGGGAGCAGAATTTGTCGTATACACTGACAATAACCCATTGAGCTATTTAAAGACATCTGCCAAGTTGGGGGCAGTGGAAACACGTTGGGCAGCTGAGTTGTCCCAGTTCCATTTTGACATTGCATACCGATCAGGAAAGTCCAATGTGAATGCTCGCGCATTGAGCAGAAATGAATCCCATGGTGAAGTACCCGTCTCTGCTCGATTTGGAGAAATTGTTGCTATTGTTGGTGACCTTCACACAATGTCCACTTCAGGCATAACTCTTCCAAATGAGGTGAAAGGAAGGATTCAGGAACGTACCCAGGAGGTGTGGCAGCAAGAATTACATAGTCTGCCATAGAGAGTTCAACCATCGTCCACCTTTCCTCTACCCTCCATGTCCACTGAAAGGATAGCTCGACTGCAGTATACTGATCCAGTTGTAAGTATTTTACAACATTACTGGGATCTGAAACAGAAACCATCTATCTGTAAACTAATGTAGGAATCCAGAGAAGCACGAAAGTTGCTTCGAGAATGGGAGCGTATATCAGAGAAATATGGTATACTGTACCGTACAATCACTTTAAAGGGACAGAGGGTACAGCAGGTTTGCCAATCATTGCAACTAAAAGATACCGTCCTCAACTGTGTTCACGACCAGACTGGCTACCAGGGATCAGATAAAACGTTTAAATTGACAAGGTTAAGATGTCATTGGATTGGCATGGCTAATGACATTGTGGATTACTGCAGGAATTGTCCGAGGTGTACACTTGCCAAAAGTGGACCAAAGATCAAGACATCCATGGGTTCAGTGGTGGCCAAAAGGCCACTGCAAATTTTAGAAATTTACTTTACAATGCTACAGCCCAGTTGTGGAGGCGTAGAAAATGTGCTTGTTCTTACAGATGTGTTTAAGAGATCAGAAAGCATGAACAGTAGCTCAGGTTCTATTCAGAGAGTGGTTCATAAAGTTTGGTATCCCAGAGAGAATCCACAGCGACCAAGGTCGGAACTTCTCGAGCAGATTAGTCCAGGAGTTGTGTAATTTGTACAACATCAAGAAAACACACACCACACCTACCACCCGGAGGGTAATACACAATGCGAATGTTTTAACAGGACGATACATGACCGCTTGAGGACATTGTCTATGGATAAGAAGAGAAAATGCCATAAGTATCTCCCTGATTTGGTGTATGCATATAATATTACACCACATACCACCACTGGATACTCCCCTCATTATTTATTTTTTGGAAGAGAACCCAAATTACCCATTGATCATTTGTTGGGTATTGAGAGTGACGAGACGTGGATGGCAGATCACCACCAGAGGCTAAGGACAGCTATCGATATTGCTGCATCCAACATTGAGAAGGAGGCACAACGAAGTCAGGAAAAACATGGCCAGCCAGCTCCCAATACCAGTTTACCAATTGGCGCCAAAGTATATACGAGGAACAGGAAAGTAAAGGGTTGAAATAAGATTCAAGATTTCTGGGACGATAGCCCACATAAAGTTATTTACCGTCATTATCCTGATGGTAACGTGTATGTAATTCAACCCCTGAACGGAAACGGCACAACAAAGACATTGCACCGATGAGACATACTTGATTCAAAGGAATTGGTTCAAACTTTGGAACCTGCAGGGCCAAGTGAGGAAGTACCTGCTGTTGGAGCCCTAAGCCAGAACTCAGATGACGAAGTAATCGACTCAGCTTGGTGGGTAGAGAATGTCAAACATATGAAACATATGTCTTGTAGAACTATGAGCACCTTGGTTCATTCATTTATTCATAGCCACTTGGATTATTGCAATTGTTTGTTCCATGGTATTCCAGGGTATCTGATTCAGAGACTGTAACGTCTGCAGAACAGCGCAGCCAGGCTTGTTGTAGACTGCTATGACTTCAACACACCATCGTTGAGTATCCTCCACTCTTTGCACTGGTTGCCTGTTGAATTCAGAATTAATTTCAAAGTACTGCTCCTGGTGTATAAGTGCATTCATGGAATGGCACCCGCCTATTTGTCACACGATCTGTCCTTCCAGGTCAATATTCGTTATACCTTGCGTTCTAGTAATACACTCACTTTCACTGTTCCCAGAACTAAATTGAAAACCTATGGCGACCGTGCCTTTCCATCAGCCGGGCCCAAGCTCTGGAATGATCTGCCCATATCTGTGCGGAGTTCTCCCACTCTCAGTCAGTTCAAGTCTTGTTTGAAGACTCATTTTTTCAAGTTGGCGTTCTATTAGGGTTGTACAGCGCTATTGAATACTCCGTAGATTTTAGCGCTTTATAAGTTCAATTTATTATTATTATTTATTATGTCAACCCTGACGCCCAACAGCCTTGCAGCCTTATAGATAACAATAGGTCAATTGAAATTGCTACAGCGCAATAAACAACATGAACCTGTGTTTTGGTCGTTACACCTAGAACATCAATAAAATCTTTACAGGAAACTTAAATTCATTAGGTTCATATCTTATCACATTCACTATACCGGTTCTCGAAGATTGGCGCAGTCTGCTAATACAAAGACAGCTATTCGACTTTGATCTTCTGTTCGAATGTGAGCTCTGAAAATAACAGTTCGTCCTGCGTAACTATCGCTGCATTGCATCCCAGTGACCATGAGACCTCGTGAACAAGATTTTGTGTCATTGTCCCCAGTAATAAAACCGTATAAACGAATTTTAAAGAGAATGAACAACCTCCGACGAAAGCATAAGAGAAAGCGTTTCTTTTCTTTTCTATTATTTGTTAATTTATGTATTCCTTCTTCTTTTATTTCTTTGGCTTCCACATCGTGTAATAAATAATATGAATTAATTTCCTGTTCGAATTTCCGTCTTCAAATCGCAAAAGAACATTTACCGTTTAGTCACTGAAGTTTAGAGACTTTCGAAAACACGTTACTTACTGCCCAATATGCGCTTAAATGAGATTACACATGATCCGAGCGAGCAATTTCTCAAAAGTCGACTATCGGTGTACGAAACTTCTAATGGGGTGGTTTTGTTAATTTGCTTTTCAGTCTGTATTTTTCAAATGGTTGAACATAAGCACCGGTTGCGATTTACGCAGACTCATATAAATATTGACTTTGGTGTAATGTGAAGCGTTCGTAATGCAGATGCGTCATACAAAATAAGTATTATTCAGTGTAGTATATCCATCAATACTTTGCAGTGCATTCGCGACATAGAAGTCTTTTTCAGCTTCTCTTTTGACATACAGGCAGAAATTGTTAAAGGTAACGTCAATACAGATATAAATCTATGTATCAGGAATTCTTAGTTAGTATCGTATAAATGATACGAAATAGCAGCAACACCCAACCCATTTATATGTATCATATGCGTACTTAATTACTTGTAATTGATACATGATACGGTTGTTAAATAAAGTACAGTATTTAGTATAAATAATATATATATATATATATATATATTAATAAATGTAAACCTATGTCTTGCTTTCAATTTCTATCCCCAGTTGGTATATAACTTTACTTGACGTACAGGCATCCGTAGTTGTTTGACAACTGCAGTAACTGCAGTAATCCTACTATACGCCAGGGCGAACTGCTACATTATACCCGTAGGCTTCATTGCGTTGGTGCATTGAACCCAACCGTTAACAGTTTCGGCTAAGAACATGTGTAGTATCTGTTCCCTCTCGATGTAAGGGAATTGTGGTTGAGAACGGATCAGTCGTTCGTAAGTTTGGTTTTCGTGCCTAGGTTCTTTCCTTGGTGATTTTTTCTTAAAAAGTTCCGGTAACACGAAAACGTCTCACCGGCAACTTCAGGTAAGGTCCATGAGATTAGTCATTGAAGTTGGTGATATTGTTAAAACCATAACTGAGCCTGTTCGGACAACGTTGATGCATACAGCTTGACGTAATTTGTTCATTCCCATATTCCAGTACTATAGACTAGCTTCTAGCCTAAAACATTCTAGGCCTACGTTCGGCTATGACCTAACACTGTTTTAGCATTGGGTCTAGGGTAAACTGGTCTGTAGTTAGAGGT
This sequence comes from Apostichopus parvimensis, assembly GCA_000934455.1. NCBI lineage: Eukaryota > Metazoa > Echinodermata > Holothuroidea > Aspidochirotida > Stichopodidae > Apostichopus > Apostichopus parvimensis. The sequence continues at coordinate 44,008 of KN883721.1, forward strand.
ACAAATTAATAGCAACTGCCCAAGAAATTAGATTTCACAAGTAGGTCAGCTTAACTTGTTAGCCTACTGTACATGTATGATATATGGTCTTAGATCTTCCTGGACAATAATGTTTCATCTGCCCTATACCAAGACCAGATACTGCACAGTAGCTATGCCTAGAATTAGAGACTGCGAAGTCACCATGCAAATGTAACATACAAGTAGCCTGTATTGAATTATACATGCTATAATTGCTAGAACTTTTCCACAAAATAAAATTGTTCTGAGACATTCTAAACATCACTGTACTGTAAGATATATGAATATCCCAGTGAGGGTAACAATAAAAACAGTTAAAGGATATAATATTTGAAAATGTAGCATAAAATTTTGCCAATTACAGAATACCTTTAATCTAAGTCTCTGAAATGATGCATTGTGTCGTATTTATAGTTGCCAAAATTTTTACAAAATAGCAATGCCCTGCTTCCAAAAGAGTTATTGAGTCAGTACAGTTAAAAGTTTAACGTCCTCCAAACTTCTCTCTTAACACAAACATTTCATAAGCCTTCCATCCCCTCCCCTGCATATAAGCCATTGTGTTGAGGCTATTTAGATCCATAAGTAATACCAAGTTGACTTATGTTGCAATATCCAGTGTTAAAGATCTGAGCTCTGTATTGGCCCCAAAAATATTGAAGAGAACTGTACATATCAAATAAAAATTTAAATATTGCACATCTACGCTCTGACCATTTTGTATTTATTTGATTGGCACTGTTAATGTTATCTCAGACCAATTTGACGATCAACGTTCTCAAAGTGAATGACAACAGCCCACTATTCAAGGGAATAACACCGCACGATGTAGCTGCCATGCAGTGAAACGTCAATGTTGGAACGGTAGCAATCATAGCTAGAGCACAGATGCCGCCTGGTGTTTCAATCGGTATAGTCGATTGAAGGTGTCCGCGACTGATCCGGTAGGGCTTATGGTCGCTTTGCACTGTTACCTTTCTTCCATATGTATACTCGTGAAAACGTTCCAGGCCAAATATAACGGCTAACAGTTCCTTTTCGATTTGGGCGTATCTAGTCTCGGGATCTGTCAGAGCACGACTGGCATACGCCACAGGTTGGCCTTCTTGTGTTATAACTGACCCCAATCCAGTATCAGATGAGTCAGTTTGGAGTGTAAGTTCCTTCGTCTGATCATAGTAACGAAGAACTGGCTTGGCTGAAATTAGCTGTTTCACCTTCTGCACTTCAGCTTTATGAACATCCATCCAGCACCACTCTGTGTCTTTCTGGGTTAGCTTTCTGAGAGGTTCACAAATATCACTTAAGCCAGGCAGAAATTTGCTTAAGTAATTCACCAAGCCAATGAACCTATGTACTCCTTTAACATCAGTTGGGTCAGGCATCTCCATCACTGCTCTCACTTTATTGGAGTCTGGCTTCAAACCCTCGTCAGTAATCAGATGACCGATGAATGGCACCTGATTCAATTTCAGCTTCAATTTCTTTGGATTTAGCTTCAAGTTGGTTTCTCGACATCTCTCCATTAGCTTTTCCAATTTTATGTCATGGTCTATGATAGCCTCGTCTACAGTGTCCCCTTCGCCAAAGACCAAAATATCATCAACAGTTGATCGTACTCCAGGCAGACCTTGAATAGCTTGGTCCTGCCGTCGCTGATATTCTTCAGGAGCAGTGCTGATGCCAAATGGCATCCTCAACAAACGGTATCTTCCATATGGTGTGTTGAAGGTTGTTAAATATGAACTTTCTTCATCAAGTTCAACATGCTAAAATCCGTTCTTTGCATCCAGGACGCTGAACACTTTTGCATTGTTCAGGTCGGGTAGTACATCTTCTATGATCGGCATTGGATAATGGCTTCTTCGTAGGGCTTTGTTGAGATCCCTAGGATCGATGCAGATCCTCATTTTCTCGGGTTTCACCACCGTTACCAAACTTGATACCCATGGTGTCGGTGTAGTGACTGGCGTTATCAATTCATTCTTTGTGAGTCTGTCTAACTCCCCCTTTAGTCGTTTCTTGACTGCAACAGGAACCTTTCTGGGTGGCTGGACCACAGGTTTGATGTTTGGGTCGACGTGAAGGTGATATTCCCCTTTAAGTTTACCGGTCCCCTTCAAATATATCTTTGTATTTATGCAAGAAAGTTTCTGTCGTCATTTCTCCACTCTGGGACTTCTGTACAGTATATATGTTGTCGTACTGTACCTTCACCAGGTTCATGTACTGGACTGCCTTACTTCCCAGTAGAGGTGGGCATTCACCATCAAGAATAACAAACTCTGCTTTGTACTTTTTGTTATTCCTTGGATTCACGAATTTGACTTTCGTGCGTCCCAGTGGTGTGATTGTAGTTTTATTGTACATGGAAAGAACTTCATTCTGGTCCATGATGACATTCGTCTTGTTAACATATTTTGCAGGTAGTTCTGTTGCAGGTTGCTCCAGTGTCGAGTTAAAATTTTACCTCATTTTCTCCAACCATCATTTTGGCATAAATCTGGTTGACAGGACTGGAGGTCTCTGTTTCATTAATTTTATTGACCTTTCCTTCATGGTCAACAAAGTCACGGAGTTGATTTCGTCATACTCGTCATCAGTGGTGCTTGATTCTGTGTGTCAAGTTCATTCACCTTCTTGGTTCCCTTCTTTGATTTGCACATGGAAGCAAAATGGTTTTGTTTATGACACACTCGACATTCTTTTCCATATGCTGGACAGTTATCTCGACCTGGTTTGTGACCATATCCACAACAATTGGTGGATTGCCCTCTACTTTTGGATGACTGACCTTTACCCTTTGTTTGTATGGTCTTTGTCATATCCTTTTTGTTTTGGCTGTCGTTGCCCTTTACTGCGTGTACAGAGTCGGATGAATCCATAACTTTCATCCTCTCTTTAGACAATTCAGAAGCTCTGCATGTTCCAATGCACTTCTCTAGATTTAGGTCTGGTATTATGAGTAGTCGTTCCCTCAGATTCATATCTTTAATTCCAACCACAATACGGTCTCGTATCAGTGAATCTTGCAGCGAATCCAAATTACACGTTTGCGATAATAACTTAATCTCAGTTATGTATCTTTCAACTGATTTACCGGGTTCCTGATTTCTTGTGAAAAATTTGTAACGTTCCACAGTTTCATTTTTCTTTGGATCACAATGCGTATCAAATGCAGTTATTATCTCTGCAAGTGTTCTCCCTTCTGGAAGACTAGTGACCGGGAATTCTAGTGTTTCATATATCTCTCTGCCGCGTGTGCCAATAAGATACTTAAACATTTTGACTAGGAATTTATCCTCTTCTCCTGATAATGCCAAATCACAATAGAGAGTAAATTCCTCTTTCCACCGCTTCCATACTTGGGGAAGTTGCGGTGATAGAAAATCAGGGGTATTTGGTGGCTTTAATTGTTCCATTTTATCCTACACTGTACTGATATTACTAGGCTAAGTATATGGGCGGGTAGTACTACAGTGGCAATGTATAAGTTATGCTACAGTTAGTCACAGTCCCCAATATAGGCCCCTACTGTACTAGCATATCACTTTCAGTTCCATAGGACTACACTATTCTCACTGGATTTCACAGAGGCTAATTTCGTTAATAGTCACAGTTCCACCACCCAACACGATCTATTTATCCTATTATATTCGTACTTTCGTACCTGGATCGGTCTGTAAGTTTTCCCGATTTACCTGTTCTGTCGACGCAGCAACTGTAATGTCCATTATAAACGTAAACAATAGCACAGATAGCGTCCAACGGCGCACGTCGCGGAACTCATCCTTGTAGTAACTGTCGTTAAAACGTGATCGCGAAATGTTCCATTTTCATTCTTTAAAATCGTCCTCGATTTTGCAGGTCCGATAACAATTTATATTCCTGTGACTTCTGACACCATGTTTCAATCGGTATAGTCGATTGAAGGTGTCCGCGACTGATCCGGTAGGGGAGATATAAACTCGGAAAACTGCTACATAAAGTAAAGACGTTTATTAGGCAGGCGAGTCATCGTCGGGTGCCACGAACTAAAACAACTACTTGTTACACCTGGGACAGACCGATGTGGTGACCTACTGCATCATCGACGGCAAAATGGAAGATATTTTCTGAATTAACCCAAAAGTAACTTTAATACTCTGTAGGTTTGACATTGCATAAAAGGTTTCATTGATCAATGCAGGACAACACCAAATTGTTAAATTCGGAAGAGAATTGTTGAGTCCCAGCAGTTTAGGTCCAATTTTACATATTTTACATATTTAAATTTTGAAATCTTGACAATTGGTAAAGCTTTAATGAACTTGCAACTTTAAATAGTTCTTGCTATGGTATAAGGGATTTGTATCAGCTTCAATGAATACATGGCTGCATAAACAAAATTTTGTATGCAAGGCAAGATGAATCAAGATTTAATAGGCCCAAAATGGGATGGGTAACACATTGAAATTGACAGTGAAAATAGTATATATCTATGAAAGGTTGTGAGATGATTAAAATAGTGGCTGATTTACAGTAGATTACGGTTTTGTAAAGCAGTCCATTCTTTTCTTCATTTGTAGAGTGTGAGGTTATCTTATGGCCGTGGTAGGCCTATTCCGTTATCGCAAACTTTACAAGCTAGAGCGTGCTATAATTGGGACCAAATCAGCATATCTTTAAGAGAAATCTTTTTTTTTGTACCAACAGATGGATAGATCTACATGCTCATACAGCAAAGGGTATGCTCTAATTAGAAATGCCAGGCATGTAAATCGAAAAGTAGATTCACACGTCTTGTGTATATCCTCTGTGACACAGCACATCTTTTCAATGGAGTTAGGAAGTTGCTGGGAATAGTTGTTGCATGGTAGTGATAGAGTATTTCATAAATATAGAGCAGTAACAGAACTGTTACTAGTTGTAGGATATTTTACACGGTTACACCATAGAAAAACAGGAAATTACTATAAGCTTCAAGCAGACAGAACCAAGAGAATGCAGACCAGTCTTCATGGGAAGTCTCCTACATTTCTAACTGTATAAATGGACTCGTCCTTTTGCAATGTACTTCTTACAATGTTTTAGGTCGGTCACATTGTGGCACCACATGTTTTTGTAAGTATTATGTAACATTTGCAGCTGTTTGCCAAGAACATGGAACTTGTTATACAAATGAAGTGGTCCATGCTAAAGTGGCCAAAGTGTTCAGGTTAGTAAGGAGGATTATTGACAACACACCACTGGGAATGCCACTGGGAATAACACTGTGAATGCCACGGAGAATGACATTGGGAATGCCATTTGTGGAATGATTCAAGAGTGACCCTAAGATTGGCAACTAGGAATGCCATTGGGAATAATATTGGGAATAATATTGGGACTGTAATTTGGGGAATGTCATTTGGGGAATGCCTTTTGGAGGAGTATATTGTTTTTGGGTTTTTTTTTTTTCATTATTATTTTTGTTTGCTCATAATTTTTTTCTTTGTGTGTGTGTGTGTGTGTGTGTTTTCATCGTTTTTTCATCATTTTATTTCTTTTCTTCTTCTTTTTTCGTATGCAATTATCAAGTAAATAA
>KN883721.1:50563-60633 GCA_000934455.1 Apostichopus parvimensis
AGGTGTAAATTAAAACAGTTTAAATCTGTACTAGCAATTACACGTAGCTTGATCAGTTATTCATTTACTTATTTTAAATGCATTAATTTTTATAACAGACGAAGTATGAGAATGGCTTAGATCTGGTTTTCTGATCTGGAATCATCCGTTAAAGACGTTGCACGTCCTCGCATCACTGGAGGGATCAACGAAGGAGCATCCACTCTGAGACCCTCCGTGGAATAGGTGGAAAAAGAAATTACGACGTGGTTCAGGGGGAAGCCAGTGGCGATGAAGAAAATGAGGAGGAAGCCCTTATCGATGACGTAAGCCTTTTATACAGTATTGTAAAAGTCAACGAAAAATCGGTTAAAAAATACAAGGCAACGTCTAGCGATTACAACATTCAATTTCATTTTACTGATAGAGATGACATTAACGCAGATAATTTGACCCAGATTTCAGGTAAAATTTTGGAACATTTATTGAAGCGTCTCAATGAAAATATTTTCCCCCACGACATGGTCAGAATTGTTGTTAACTCCGATCGCCTAAATACACCTATTGCACTTCCCTTTATTAGGAGACGTGATGTGACAGTAGAAAGAATAATGGCTAAAATTTAAAGTGTTTTGCAGTCAAATAAGGACTTGTACTTAGATGATAACTTGCGTTTAAATTTTATTCATTTAAAAATGCCTTCGGGAGGTGGGAGATCTAAAGGTTTCATTGGTTTACAATCTGTGGAATATTTTTTTCGTGGTAAAAGGTGTATTATTCGGATACCTAAGGATGAGCATGGTCTCTGCTGTGCCAGAGCCATCTCTACGGTTATTGCTATACACGAAGCCAAGCTTCCAAAACTTTATAAAATCAAAGCTGGTAGAAATATCCAACTTGAATTGGCTAAACAATTACATGCCCAAGCAGGCGTTCCTGAGGGGCATTGTGGTATTCCTGAAGTTGAAGCTTTCAAAATCATTTAAAATCAAGCTATCAAATTATTGTTTTGACGTCTTCACGTTCTCCCGTAGTTTTGTACAAAGGACCGCATCGAGCAAAAGGATTTCAAATCTATTTGTTTTATCATGATGACCATTATCATCTTTTAATGCAGCCAAGTGCCTTTTACGGATAGGGTTATTATTACCACTTTCATAACAAGTTGTACAACGATAGGTTTAAGCATAGCTGTGAAATGACGTGTAACGTATGTTTCCATGGCAACTGTAAGCTTGGACCAGACGAATCGTGGCTTCATTGTGATAGTTGTAATAAGGATTTTAAGAATAGGCAATGTTTTAATACTCATTTGAATCGCAATGGGGGTCAATTGTCTATATGTCAACGATTTTTTTATTTGTGAATATTGCAATAAGTTTGAAAAAGTTCGTCAAACTAAGAAAGGGGTAATTATTCCTCATTATTGTAATGAATATTTTTGTACAGTTTGTAAGATCAAAGTAAGGGAAGGACACAAGTGTACTATAGAGGTACACTTAGATAAAGCGGAGGACCACTGGGAAAGAAAACAGAATGATTTGGAAGTAGCGGGCAATAATGGCACGGGATGTGATTGAAACCAAAACAGTGGAACAAAATCTTTGCCACATACCTATGTTTTTTATGATTTCGAAACCACACAAGAAATGGGAACACATGTACCTAATTTGTGCGTGGCGCAAGTTGTATGCGAAGATTGCATAGCTGAATCTTTTTAGTCTCCCTGTGATTTTTGTGAGGAAAAACAAATTGTTTTGAAAGCTTCTAATACTTGAAATGAATTTGGTGCGTGGTGTATGAAAATAAAGAAAGCTACTTTCATAGCTCATAATTTTAAAGGTTTTGACGGCTATTTCATCTTGCAATATTTGTAGAAACTAGAATACATCCCCAAAATGATTAAGCAAGGGGGTTAAACTCCTGCAAATAGAATTGTCTTGCAACAAAATTCGCTTAATCGATTCTCTTAATATTTTGCCAATGCCCCTAGCTGATCTATCTAAATCCTTCGGTATTACAGAACTTCAAAAGGGGCATTTTCAACATTTATTGAATAAGTCTGAAAATCAAAATTACGTTGGTTCTTTACCCGCTGCTTCTTTCAAACATTTATGACTTTGTACGAACACGAAGTCCAAAAAGGTGAACTGTTTGATTTTCCAAAAGAAATTGTCAGTTATTGTGTCAGTGACGTCGATATTCTCAGATGTTGCTGCTTATTGTTTCGTAATTTTTTTTTATGGAAGTCACAAAGACAAATTTCGGCCATGTATCTAACACTTCGTTTGATAACGAACAAGATTATATGGATTGTCACTTTCAAACGATGGATAATGACACGGAATTAGATACAGACGAGGAACGGGGGATCCATTTAAGCATTGTATCACTATTGCTTCAGTGTGTAATCTTGTCTTTCGTCGTAATTTCTTAAAACCCGATTCTATTGCCGTATTCAATGACCAACAACAAAAGAATCATTCCTATGCTGCATTACAGTGGTTACACTACGAACGCTTACGTGGAGGGGAAAGAAAAATTGGCCCCTATTATGTACATGGGTTTGCCCCAGAAACTAAGACTATATTTGCCTATCAGGGATGTTTTAGACATGGGTGTCCAGGATGTTATGACGAGGACACCTTACACCCTTTTTTATAATATTACTATGGGGGAAGTTTACAAACGGACCGTAAAGACTCGGCAATTTTTTCGACATATTTGTCCAGAATACAAGTACCAAGAAATGTGGGAACATGATTGGTGCGCACTTAGAGACTGTCTTTTTCACGAGAAATGAGAGACAATATTAGTAAAGTGCCTAAAAATTTAGAGCCTTTGAAGCCCCGTGAAACTTTCTTTGGAGGTAGAAGAAATGGGATCAAGTGATTTCATCAATTCAAGGGCAAAGTGCAAATTAAATACGTTGATTTTTGTTCCTTATATCCGTTTGTAAATAAGTATTGTTCTTATCCAGTTTCCCATCCCAAAATTGGAATGGTAGATTTATCTCACGATGTATCACAGTATTACGGTTTGGTTCGCTGTCAGATATTACCTCATAAAAGATTATATCACCCGGTGCTTCCTGTAAAGATTCATAACAAATTGATGTTCCCCCTGTGTCGGAAATGTGTTGAAGAAAAATCTATAATAAAATGTACTCATTTAGATTTAGAAAGGGCGATTACCGGAACCTGGGTGACATTAGAGGTAGAAAAGGCAATAGAAAAGGGATATAAGATTTTAAAGATGGAAGTGGTTTGGCACTTTCAGGAAAATCGGTGTATGATAGGGAGACCAAGTCGGGGGGGGGGCTTGTTTACTGATTACATAAATACCTTCTTGAAAATCAAACAGGAGGCATCTGGTTGGCCTTCATGGTGTAAAAATGAGCAGGATCGAAAAAAATACGTAAGCGAGTATGGTGCAAATGAAGGCATTTTGTTAGACCCTGAAAAGATCACTTACAATCCAGGTCTTAGAGCTCTTGTAAAGTTGATGTTGAACAATTTTTGGGGTCAATTTGGTCAAAGATCAGACATGGAAAAAACTGATCGTCACGTCAGTGGAAAGATTGTACGATTTGGTGAAAGACACTGACAAAATTTATGTCACTAATATTACTTTTGTCAATGAAGAGGTTTTGGAAGTCAATTTTAAAGACAAGGAAGAAATTTCTCGACCAAATTCTACAGTAAATGTTGTTATTGCTGCCTTTACCCCGTGCCATGCTCGGTTGCGTTTATATGACGTACTCCATCGTCTACATGAAAGAGTTTTGTACTTTGATACGGACAGTGTGATTTACGTCTCTCAGCCGGGTGATTGGGATCCCCCAACGTGGGATTATCTTGGTGAATTGACAAATGAAATCGGTCCAAAGGACGGTGAATATATAAGAAGCTTTTGTACTGGTGGACCTAATAATTATGCGTATATAGATTCAGGTAAAACGGTATGTAAGGTTCGTGGCATCACATTCAATTATCTGAATAGTAAAATAGTGAACTTTGACACCTTATACACATGATGGTTCAATCAGTCAACGCCAAAGAAATTTCTCCAGTTGTAACTCATACTGACACTCATAAAATAACCACAGATGTCAAAAGACGAAAAATTAGAAATAAAGTTATGAACAAAGATTATCGAATTGTTTACGATAAAAGAATCTTGCTAGATGATTTCAGAACCGTTCCCTTTGGATATGATTTCTAAAACATGTGTTCGTGGAGTGGGCTGGAGATGATTCGAGAAATGATAAGTCAAACTCCGTTTATGTATATTAAAAGTAGTGAGATTTTTGTACCAAAAATTTATGTAACATTTATTTATTGTACACATGATAACTTGTATGAACTAATGTACCAAGAGAAATAATAAACATCAAAAGGAAAGAACAACGGAAAGAAAACACATTATTCCTCGTGTCTGTTTACATTTTTTCTCATTTTCTTATTGTGTCTGTTCATTTAATATTAGAATAAATCCTGATGCCTACTATAATAATTACCCATCTTTTATAAACGTTAACAATTATTACAATTTATCCCACTTCATTATAAGATGATGTCGTCTCGTAAAATATTTAGGAGAAGATATTGTTTTACGACGTCTCTTGCTCGGTGGGGTGGGTAATGCAAGCAATGATTCAGCATATTTGTCCTTCTTTTTTAACTGTTGCATAAAATGTTGTCATAAAATGTAATAGTTTTTAAACCCCTCATAAACTGTTGCCACACAATAGGATTAAAGTCTTTACGAGATTGTAACACACCGAGGATTAAGTCGGTAACATTACAGCCAGTCACTGCCTTCCCTTCATAGAGTAATTCCCCTTTAGAATTCCAATCGATCGTAGGATTATCTTGAGATAATTGTTGACGACGAATACGTTCTAATAGTATTTTAGCTTTTCCCTTGATGGACTTTGGAAAACTTCGAACTAAATCGTCATGTGACTCTGTTACTTTTGATGATGATGCCTCCCCTGAAATGAGGGCAGTGTGTTTTCCATCCTGATGTGTTTCTGTCGTCTTATTGTCATCCGTAAGACGAAGCTCAATAGGCTCTCCAGCTGATTTTCCCTCATCCAGGTAGCGTTGTAGAATTTATTGATACAAGTCTACTTTTTCATAGATAGATAAATCCTTTCTCTCTAACGTGTTTTTCATAGCTTCGTCCAATTGATCGAGTCTCGAGTGAGTTTTATCATGATTGGTCATATCAACCACCCTGGCCACATCTTGAGGCATAAGAAACATCTTCTTTGCAAACTGCATAGTTGTGGTTGTTACCTTTGCGTCACTGCACCGAGTAACATACCTCCCAATGACTGAATGATCGGTTTTAATATCAAACTCAATAATCCACCCTGTTGAACTAAAATATCCTTGCGCTTCTTGTTGGATAAACGCTTATTTGAAAGATCTCTGAGATGTTTCTTGTACGATGACAGTTTGGATTTCTGAGCGCGAGATAAAGGTACGTTGCCTTTTACCACATTGGAGGCACATTCGAATAGACTTGTTATTAATTTGGAATCGGCGTGTTGTAGGAAAGCCTTTCTCTGTTGGGGAGAACATTTTGATAACAATTCAATTTCCCGGGCGTGATTCTTCAAGCGACGTAATGCTGGACAGATCGATAAAGAGATATACATAGGGTTCCTTGGTAGCATCTGCAAATGCTTCTTGTACAAATTTGACTTGTCCCGGATACATCTGTTTTCCCAGGTTAGAGACTTGGGTTTTATCCCTGGGATTTTTAAATAACAAAATGTAATGTGCATTGAGCGTAATATTACGCGTTTCCTTTGCCCCGTAAAAGAAATTTTGTCAAATATAGATTACGAAAATATTTCTGTGATGAGATCCTGTGGAAAACAATTCAGTTATGCGTTGATCGTTCCCGTATGACGTCATGATATCGTTTAAAACCATGAATGTCCTGTAAGTCGGGTCAAGATATGTCTTCAAATCCGACGGGAGATCCTCAACAAAGCGGATTTTAGAGGGGGCAGCAGATAGCTCCAAAAAAGCAGGCGTTCCTTCAATAACATCTTGCGTCAAGAGTTTCTTTAAAATTTGAGTTTTGCCACAACCTGTTGGCCCAGAAATTACACAGGTAAAACTATGATGTAGCTTCGTCGGATTCATCTGAAGAAAATGATCCCAATTTAGTTGTCCCTCAACCTTTAAGCAAAAATCCACATGCCTCTCTTTAATAAATGACTCTAGCAATTTGAGAGACAATGTATTCGTCATCTATTACAGGTAAATTAATGTCATAGCGTCTTTCGATGAATTCCTTGACTAACGCGTCATTCAGGTTATAGTCTTTAGAAAACAGGTTCACAATTCTCGGCATTGACATACCTCTGACTCTGTGTAAAAGAAAATATAAGAAATACTGTCCACAAACTGTTGAGAGGAAACCTTGGATCTGCTTATCATTTGTCTGTAGTGATAACTTTGAAGCGTATCTCGTAAAAAAATGGTCCAAAATCAGAGGCGCATGCTTCAGGAGGACGTCCAAAAGAGTCCAAAAAGTCTATGTTTACATCATCGGCGTATATCGCCACCCAGTGACTTGCCGGTTCTCCTTTTCTATCCGTGTTTGCAACGAGACACCATGGTGGCTTGAAAGGAAAGTAGGTAAACAGTCTGAAGGGAAATCCCCTCGAAATAGAGGGCGCAATATTGGATCAACCTTCATGATTGTTAATATCTGTCTCGTATCCATGAGTTGAATTAAAAGTCTATAAATACGTTGCGAGATTTATCCACTTCTACGACGGCATCGTATTCGGCGTAAACGATCACGCTCAACTTGTGGTTAAGGCATGTTCGAATTGCATTTCAAGGCACACATTTCCATTTTTACGCAGATTAAAATGCCCTCCGTTGGCTAGGTCAGGCGTCATGTCAAAGGCATACAAAGCGTACCCTCTTGCATAGTCGCTGCGACTTATCTGATTGCCTTTATCAGTAAACATACTATTTAACCCCGAAAAAAGGGTCTGATAAGCCATAATGTAGCGATCATCCCCAAAATTAGGACGTAGTGTCATGGTTTCCATGGTAACTGTTCTCCGTCGACGTATAATGCCAAAACGTTCAGATGATGGTGATGAAAATTATATGGATTTTTGTTGTAAGCTCCGTTTAAGACTTCTGTATCGACACATCCCAACACCAGTCGTTTCGGGAGGTTGCCAAAAAACAAACTTTCTCGTTTGAATATTAAATTCCCTCTCGGAATGGACAATGTTGTGACTTCTACTCTGTTAATAGGGTATTTAGCGGTACCTTGCTCCAAAGCCTTACCATGTGCTAATGCCACTTCAGGGTGAACTTTGACATGGCGAACGTAAAGGGAAGCATCAACAATGCGCACTTTAAACGTTGCATTTGCCTCGCTTGATAGCAACCAAAATTCATTTTTGCTCCGATGTAGCTTTAGTTTTAGTTCAACGCCTCCTAATAACATCATCTGCTGAAGGAAAATATCGCAATGTAAGGGACCAACCAAATCTACGACTTTACTGTTTTTAACAAACTCGTATCTTGCTTTCAATCCTTCATTTACTACTTGTTGATCTCCATTGGGATTACACGAATCCATTTTACCCGCAGTATCTTTATAGAACAAGCTTCCTGTGAGCTGGGATTCCTTCGCCTCTGGACCATAAGAGAGCAACGTCTCCAGCAATGCACGATAGGGGGTAAGTATTCGTAGGAGTTGTAACTAAACGGTCGTTTAGCGTCACATCAACTTCAGAAAAGAGGAACTGTAACATTAAATTAACGGGTCCAACGTTTGCGTCCGGCGGGAGATCCTCATCGTTACTTTGAATCAGCTTTGCCCTCACATGAAGAATAGTTTGAGACTAATCAAGATAATCTTCGGTTGATACCTGCACAGAGAATTGTATCGGAGCTGAATCAGTGATATTAGTGAGAGGGTGATATTGAACCCAATTGCCCTTCACAATGCTGGTTTGTGTAGGAGGTACTGTCAACAAATCCAGCTCTGATTTCATGCATTCGCATGAATGATTATGAACAAGGGCCATGATGATTATGATTACACGTCTAACATATCAAGAGACCTTTTCACTCGCTTGGCTCGTCGCGTTCTGACGTTTTTACGATTTGCTTTTCTCTTTAAGGGTTTTCTTCTAGAAGTTGATCCTTCCAGTACCCTCGTGGCAATCCTTTGCCCTGCTTGGCCCAGTCGTCGCTAGTAGCAGTTTTAATGTGTTCTCCTTGCAGTGTATCGTTTACAATCTCCGTTCCCGTATACAACGCCTGTTTGCCCAGTGCTTTAGCCCCTCTCTTTAGAAATGGTAGGGCTGACCTGGCTAATCTACCTAAGATGCCTCCTAATCCGTGCCCTTTCTGATACTGGTAGCCAGTGAACACTGGAAATCCATGTCCGACTTGTCGGAGGTAATATTCGTGAAATGAATTTTTCATGTTGATGTTAATATCATTACGTGACAAAGAACATTTACTCTGTTTGAAGTGAAGTTTCACGGTCACACGCCCAATTTGGAATGGAATCATTTGGCCGAGATCATCCCTTAAATGTATCTGTATGTTCTCTATTTGCCTGGATTTCACGGGAATGTAGTGTGGATTGGTGTACGACACCGTGATGTGCTCCCCTGGGCGTTTATCTGCTATTTTAACGACGCGCAGTAAGGGCACGTGAGCATCCCCTACCCTCTGATGATCGACTATGTCACTCTAAACAAAAAAACTGGTCACGCCATTGTGTACATCTGATACTACGTCACCGATGTTGAATCCATCCGTACATATCTTGTTATGGTCCAAGAAGCCAAACATTTGGCTGAGACCTTGAAGAGCGAGGCTCTAACCTCTTTTTACTCTCACCGCAGTTTTGAAAGAATGTTTGTTGAGATGCAGTTTCACGTTGGCTGTCTCCTCTGGGGTTAATTTAATGCGATGCCATCATATCTTGTCCACGTCCTTCACCCAACTGTTAAACTTTGGTGGATATCCCTGCCATTTAACGAAATATTCAGTTTGACCTCGCTTTCGCTTTTTAAAACCGAAATATTCAGTTTGACCTCCTCGCTTTCGTTTTTTCAAAACCTTTTCGACTCTAAATAGGGCGCTCTCATCGACGTGAACACTCTGTAATTCGTGTTCATAAAGTTACCTTCAATAGCCTCACCATCCCAGTCTTGGAGTTTGTACACGGGAATAGGTTTGGGTTTCCTCTTTACCACCGTAAATACTTCTTCACTCCAATTAGGTAAATAACCTTTTTCCTGTAAGTTAAATTTAAAATTTTCACCGGAAGAATATAGAGTTTGCCACACCCTTCCTTCGTTTGCCTTTGAAACGTCTATGGGCCGCGTTTTAATGGATCAGTGATAAGCACGATTGTAACCTTCTACGAGTTTGGGTAGAACATCGATGTACTTCAGAGAATTGCGATGAGTAAAGTCTTTCCACATTCTCGATTTCAAAGTGCGATTGAACCTTTTAACGACAGAAGCAAATAATTAATGTTTTATCTTTTAGAAAACGTTGAACGTGTTATTTATAAATTCCCCGCTCTGTCAGTATGAATTTGAAATGGTGTCCTACCCGAGGAAAACATTGTTTTGATAGCGCTCAACACGGTGGGACCAGTATTATTTTTTAGTGGCACTACCCACGCGTGTTTTGATAAAACATCGATGCACGTTAACACAAATTTAAACCCACGATTGTATCTGGATAGAGAACTTAAAACAACCAAATCCCACTGATGATCCATTGCACTGACCAATACTCTATTCCTAGGGAATCGTCGTCTTGCGCTTTTATGCAGGGTATACGGGTCTTGCTTCTTCAACCAGTTTTTTATTTCTCCTGGAGTAATGGAATACACCCATTCCCTTTCAACTTCATCGTGAAGTCTGTTAATGCCTCCATAACTGGCAGGATGACTGGGGTCATAGTAAATCTTTTTTAAGTAGTTATCGCGTTGTGTGGACATAATGTTAACCCTTCCCAAATGAATTCGAGATGAAAAATGATACAACTTCTAGATACCAAGCTCAT